>JARQOC010000003.1:726216915-726359498 GCA_033576535.1 Allobates femoralis | reverse complement strand
CCAGAGCTATAACATCATAAAGTGACATAAAGTGACACTGGTCAGAATTGAAAAAAATGGCTCTTTCTAATATCCTTATAACAAAAAAACTAAATTTGTAGTTGTATGGCGTGGTTTATTGTTCAGCCTCTATAGTAAAATTATAATTGATTGTAATACTGGTCCTTAAAAAATATGAAATATGCATTACCTTTTCTTTAAGTTTTGCTAATCTTCTCTCTTTCTCTTTTTCAGCTTCCTCTCTGGCTCTTTTTTCATTTGTCTTTTCCTCAATTTTTTGTTGATCCTAAAGTAAAGGATTAATGTAAATCTGGGAAACCTCCATGAAATGTATTAAATTTATGGGAACACTCTGGAAAAGCAAATACCCTTTTTATACCTAGGGTATAGTGCATGACTTCTATCTGAATACCTGTGGCCTTCAAGGCTGCACAAGGCTCAATACAGTGTATCAGTTTTTCCTGGAGTGTTCTTTTCAGAGCACTTGTGATGAAAGTTCACCAAGTTTGCACCTCTAGAGTGCATTTTCACATTGCAACTTTGTCCCAGACCATGCATACCTAAATCTGCAGCGGTATTCATTGCTGCTAATCTTGTAGTAAAAATGGCGCGGGAAAGCCGCTCATCTCACTCTCCACACTACAAAGGTCTGACATCTGCAACACTAACAGATGCTGTGGATTTCAAAGTGCAGGTCAATCAAAGCTGCATATTTTTCTCAGCATGTGCAAGAGATTTCTTGTGACATCATTTTCAGAAAACTGGGACACAATTTATAGGCATTGTTCACACACAATTTGCGTTTTTTTTTAGCACTCCTAAAACTACATGCATTTTTTTAAGAGTGCTAAAAAAATGTCCCTTTTGTGTCTGAAAGGATTAGAATCCTTTTTGGACTTAGTCATTTTTTCGCAGGCAAAAACGTTAGCATTAACGCAGGGTGCATAAATGTGCCATTTAAAAACGCATGTGTTTCCCATAGGGCCCCATGTTAAAAAAATTCAAGCGTTTTTGGAAACAATCCCTGCGTTTTTTTTCTAGCACCCAAAAAACGCTGCATGCAGCGTTTTTTGGACTGGGGAAAAAAACACAAGTGGAGCTGAAAAACGCATGTACACTCAAATACACCCTGCGTTTTTTTTAACACCCCAAAAAATGCAGAGAAGGTTAAAAAAGCTGATATGTGTGAACAAGGCCATAGTCCCCCTTCTTACTCACCCTTTCTTGAAACCTACAGATCTCATAAGCAGCCATTCTTTGTCTCTCTTCCTTCTCTGCTTCCTCCCTTATTTCTTTCTCTAGTCTCAGAAAGTCTTCTTGTTCATTCCTGATCCTTGTATTTTCCTCAACTATAAGCTTGACTTCCAGTTGCCTCTGACGCTCTTTTCTCTGTTTTCTCTGACGTTCTTCTTCTTCTTTCAATTGTGCCTCCAGTTTTGCTGCAGCCTCAACTGCTCTCTGCCTCCTCCAGGCCTCCAGTTCATGATGACGTTTTCTCCTCTCCTCTTCCAACTTTTGCTTTTGGGCCTCTTCCTGCTGATTTCGATCAAACTCAGATATTTCATTTGTTTTCTCTTGCACTTTTGATACTTCCAATTTTTCCTCCAGTTTCTTAGCTTTCCACTTCTGAATCGACTGGGAAATAAAGGTTAAACTTATATCAGAACAACAAGATATTCTGTTTTTATACTTCTATGCTTGTCATAGTTAGGCCTAGTTAAGGCATCACTCATTTTTCTTGTACTTAACAATGCAATTTCATCACTGTATCAGTTTTTACCATGAATAATTTTGTCACATGCTTTAAAGGGACTCTGTCAGGTCATTTTTCAGTATGATACTAATATTATCCTTGTATAGTGCCTGGGCAGACCATTTAAAAACATGTAAAATCATTATTGTACCATTTGTAGTTTCCTTGCTATCAGTATTTTCAGACCCTGCAGAAAGTGGGTACATTAGTCCTGTCCATTACTTTTACAGAGGATTAGACAAGGTGCTGTATAAGGCTGGCTTCACATTTGCGTATGGGAAGGCAGCGTATTGCTGCGTTCCCATACGCAGTCAAACGCATGCGCACTGCGTTCCTATGTTTAACATAGGAACGCATGGTGCCTGCGTTTGCTGCGTTCGGGTGCGGATGCGGACGATATCTGCTGCTTCCGGTGTCCAGCATCCGCACCCGGGACGCAGCCAGTTGGGTTTTTTTTGTGCGTTTGGGGACCTTGGACAATCAGCAAGCGTCCCCAAGCGTACAAAAAATGCATTGTCTTCAATGGGTCCGCAGTGTCCTCTGCATGACACCGCAGGAGAACGCTGCGGACCCATTGAAAAATCTCCCGGTGGCCGCCGGTGATGTCACAGGAGCTCACCGACGGCCACCGGGAGATCAGCTGAGGCTCTGCTGTCCTCCTTCTCCCCGCCGCCTGTAATCTCCTAGCGATGTCGGCGGGGAGAACAGCTGATCTGAGAGCTGTTTGAATCTTCCCGCGCCGACATCTCCTCTCAGTGTCGGCGCGGGAAGATTCAAACAGCTCTCACATCAGCTGTTCTCCCCGCCGACATGTCCCGGAGCTTACCGGCGGCCGGGGGGGCGGAGATCTCCGGCGCTGATCTCCGCCCCCGGCCCGCCCCCGGACAGCGCCGATTGGCTGCCGGGCTCCCTAGTGATGTGTCCGCAGGCGGACATTATCCGCTGCGGACACATCAAAGTGTCCCTGCTTTTGACAGCGTTTGTGTCTGCATGCCATCAGCATGCAGACACAAACGCTAATGTGAAGCCAGCCTAAGTGTTATTTAAATATCCACACCCATCCAAGCTGTTATCTGCCCCTCCCATCTGTGCTGGGAAGGGGGCAGGTGTTTTCTCCTGCACGGTGTAGGAGATTTCTATCATACGAACGTTGGTTTTCCTGCAGATATGTAATGTGTGCATCTGCTGAGCAAATGTTTTTATAATCACATAGAAATATCTCAGACTGCACACACTAAACACAATGACATGAAGAACTGCAGCTAAGAGCAAGATCAAACATCTCCTCCCTCCCTCCTTTGTCTGCAGTCACACAGCATAAAACCCAGAGGGCAGGATAGTATAATGATGCATGAATAGTTATTCCTAGGGAGTGGGCAGCAGAGAAGTAAGCGATCATTCACTATGAATGACATATGAAATTAATATTTTATTTTGAAGTTTACAGAGGATAGGAGAGAAGCATAAATAATAGAAATACATGAATAGACAGAGCTTAGAGAAAGGAATTAGAAAATTATATGAGTTACAGACAGATTCCCTTTAAAAACATAAAGGTGCTTCAGCTCATTACAAATACATCACACGGATTGCACATGATAGGCATCAATGTGCTGTCCCTAATTTTCAAGGATCCATAGATGTATGTCAGTGACTTTGATCCGTGACTTGGTCCTCAAAAAACACGGAGTGTAAACAGGACTATAGACTATAATGGATATACTGTAGTTCTATCAGGACAAAAGAGACATCTGAATGAAGCTTAATAGAAGAAAACTGATCAGTACATCGATTATTCAATGGTTACTTTCAGGAAACTTAGCATAAATCTAGCAAATCAAACTTTGTAATACAGTACCAGAAACAAGTGCTTCTTTTTCTACTTATCAGCCACTTAATTTCCTCCCACCTGCTTCCTGGACTCCTCATTTATCATAATTTCAGCTAAAATCATTCTTTCTAAAGAAACGATAACCTGAAAATCAGTGGCGTAACGATCGCGGTCGCAGGGGTCGCGGTTGAGATGGGGCCCGGACTTGTAGGGGGCCCGCACCTCCAGCCGCCCCCTGCAACCATAATCGCAGCTCCTGCTTCACATGGAAGTGCGTCCTCGAGGACACACATTCATGTGACAGCGTGGCAGCACAGGCTCCATGTGTCAGGGAGGGGAGCCTCCTACTGCTGCTCCCTCCCCTCGCCTCCTCTGACCTGCTGGCTTCCTGCCCTGCGTTCCACTGTGCTGCTGCCTTCTCCCACTTCCTGCTTGAGTGCACAGTGGAACGCAGGCCGGCAGCACCTCTTCCTCCTTCTCTTGCCACTTGAATTATCATTTTCTGCAAGAGGAGATGCCGGAGTAGCGAGGGAACCAGGAGAGGTAAGTACAGATTTTTTTTTTTAAATAAGTGAGTGCAATATGGTCAGAGGCGTATGGGGGGGGGGTCCATATATAAGGCTGCACATAATATTGCACTATATAGGAGATAGGAGGCTGCACATAATACTTCTCTATATGGGAGATCTAAGGCTGCACATAATACTGCACTATATGGGGATATAAGGCTGCACATAATACTGCACTATATGGGAGATATAGGCTGCACATAATACTGAACTATAGGGACTATAAGGCTGTACATAATACTGCCCTATATGGGAGATATAAGGCTGCACATAATACTGCACTATATGGGAGATATAAGGCTGCACATAATACTGCACTATATGAGAGACATAAGGCTGAATATATAATACTGCACTACATGGAGAGATATGAGGCTGCATGTATAAGGCTGCACTATACGGAGAGGCTATGAGGCTGTATTATACTATATGGAAAGGCTATGAGGCTGCATTATACTATATGTATAATAATGACTATAGTGGCTACCTTATGACTGGAGGACTATGGGATGCATTATAATACACAGAGGATTATGGAATGCATTATATTACATAGAGGAGTATAGGGATATATTGTAATATACGGAGGAATAAGGGGGTGCATTATAATAATTGGATGACTATAGTAAAAAAAAAAAAGTGACTGGAGGAGGCGGATTGTATAAACCAGGATGGGGGACATATAGACCACGATAAGGGCCATATTACTGGAGGAGGACAATATATAGCAGGATGAGGGACATTAATACATAATGAAAGGGGAGAGAGGTCAATCTGTGAGTCTTTAAAGGGAACCTGACCCCTAAAAATCCCCCCCCAGCCTATCAATACCTGTCCCTGCACCTTCATAATGGTATTCTACCTATCCCTTTCTGTCCTAAATGTGTCTTTTGAAAGTTGAAAAAAGTGCTTTTCATACTTACTAAACTGAGGCTTCTCATTCCCTGAGAAGTCGCAAAGGGCGTTCCACGTGGCTTCTTTTCGTTGCCTCCGTCGCTTGTATTCACGCCCCGATGAGCGTGTTAATGTTTCCCAATCATCCTCGCTCTCCTCCATGGGCTAATCGCGTCATATCCGGCTCGGATGACGTAGGTACACACTTTGGGTGTATCGACGGACCTCACGATGTGCATTGCGCATGCGTGAGGTTTGCTTTAATGGCAGCTCATATGTGATCTGTGATGAGCTGCCGTAAAGCAAACCTCGCGCATGCGCATCGTGAGGTCCGTCAATACACCCAGAGGGTGTACCGACGTCATCCGAGCCGGATATGACACGATTAGCGTCATGCCGGCTAATCCGCTCATGGAGGAGGGCAAGGATGATTGGGAAGCATTATCCATCGGGGCATGAATACAAGTGGTGGAGGCTGCGAAAAGAAGCCACAGGGAACGAGAAGCCTGAGTTTAGCAAGTATGAAAAGCACTTTTTTCAACTTTCAAAAGACACATTTAGGACACAAAGAGATAGGTAGAATACCATTATGAAGGTGCAGGGACAGGTATTGATAGGCTGGGGGGTGATTTTTAGGGATCAGGTTCCCTTTAAAGGATTTAGAACATTACATGAGGCCCATACATTTCAACAACATGCGGAGGGGGCCCAGGTCTAAGTTTCGCACCAGGGTCCGCCAGACTCTAGCCACTGCTGAAAATAACACTAGTCTTCTGGATATTTGACAACAGCCTCATCAACACTGGTGTATTATGTCTTTTACAACCCAGGGGTTTAGTGGAACTGCAACATGGCACCCACAGAGTTTCCATGGCTTTCATAGAATCACCTGTAGAGAGCAAAAAAAAATCTGTACTATAGCTTGTTAGTTTCAGAACTTTGAATTCAGCTCAACATATTTTTGATGAATTTTATCTGAATCAGTGTATAAATGTTATACTGATCTTAATATTAATTATTCTTACGTCTTTCTTTTTCTCTTCTAAAAAAAGAAACTCCTTATACCAAGTTTCATGTTGTTCTACATCCTCTCTTGTCCTGCTGGGGAGGTATGCCATGGCCTCTTCCAAATATGAGGGCCTGCCTTTGTGCTTTGTCCAAATCTTCAGAAAGCTTTGATGGTCAAAGTCATCCCATCCTCCTAAACGGCCACCCGTCTGCTGTAGAAATTTCTCAAATGCCACAACATCTTCCGGAAGCTGACTACAGGTCATGCCGTCCACCTGTGCTTTACCGGAGGGAACCTTGAAGGACTTTTCTGGCACAGCGCTAAAAGATGCCTCCATCTTTTTTTCTAGGGCATGCAGTTCAATAACAGTTGTCTTTTCTTCTTTCATAAGCTCTTCGTAACTAAAACACACAATAAATACATTAATAAATCAAAAGAAGTAACAGTCTAACAGCAGGCATCTGGTACCCCCCAATCACTAGAGCAAGGCTCCAAATAGCCTATGGCAATGAGGAAGGGACAAAGGATGACCATAATCACAATGGGGGGGGATTGTTAGGTTCAGACGATGAGACCATAAAAGGCTCATTAGCTATTACTTGTTATGTTAACAAAAACGACATCCCTGTGACACACTTCTTAGCATTGTCTGCTGGTGAAAGATGCAGTTTGTAGTACTGGCATTCTTTGAATACAAAACACATACACAGTGCAGTGCTGCTATTACAAAAAAAATTGTGTTTTTTGATTGTCGTTCTGCTTACATAAGGGGTATTCTGAATAAGTGATAAGTTGTTTAAATAGAAATACATTGATGAAAGATTGTGCATCAGCTGCTTCTCAAATGGTTTATAAACAAAAGTGTTTTACAAAACAAGTCAAATACCCACAAAAAGTCATGTATTGCACTGGCTATGTAATTATTACCAATGCCTAAGAAGTTGGGAGAAATGTTCTCTCATTAGGATATGCTGAAATCCTGGCCGGTTACAGGTATGAGGACTGGAGCTAAGCAACACTAGTATATACCATTGTCCTTTACCATATAGAATCAGCTTCCTAAATTATGGTTCTAGCTCTTAAAACTTGGCTGGACGACAAACATATTAGATGCTAAAATAGCAACAGGTTATTCATTGAACTTTGATGGGTGTTTTTACAGGTTTTGTGCCTTAACTAGTGATGAGCGAGTAGTAAGATATTCGGGTTCGGATAGCTCTAACAGAATACTCTGAACAAGTTATGAATACCGAATCCAATGCAAGTCAGTGGGGATCTCACTCAGATCCAAATACTGAAATAGTATAAAGTATTTGGTTAGAGCTATCCGAACCCGAAGATCTTACTACTCGCTCATCCCTATTCTTAACACATAACTTCAATTTTTAGCTGACACATGAATACCACATTTCACTCAATACATGCAATGTGTATGCAGTAGCAATTTCATAATTGAAAGCATATATAAGAATATAAGATAACCACTTATTAAACTCATTACTTTATATGTACTTTTTCTACTGCAATTTCAAACCTGCAAAGAACACAATAAAGAAAAAAAAACAAAAGTTTACCAAGGACGTGTGAACACACGATGGAAGAAAATAAAGATTGTGGATACATAAAGAATACCAGTCTGCAGGTTTCCGTCTAATTATTTTTAAATACAATAAGCAAAAAAGGAAACAACATTAAATAATCATAAAAATCAGGGCTGTGGAGACTGTGTCGGTGCCCATTTTGGTGGAGTCGGAGTTGGTATAAAATGGACTGACTGACTCTTAAAATATTTAATAAATTGGGTACAGTGGTTCAATGCAGTATTTGCTGAACATTATTATTATGTTCTAATAGCTTGAGTATTGTATCCTAATAATAAAATAATAATAAAAGGCCTAATGTTTTCTTGGCACTACAATAAATGTATCACTTCAAGTGTAACCATCATTTAAATTTTTATTTAATAATAATGTAAAGCAAGTGATTATTATAAACTTTCACATATACTTCATAAGAGAATTCTGAAAGAAAACCTTTCCAGAACCTTGTAGAATATGTCCCCCTAATGCTGTTTGAAAACTTCACATATACAGTAAGAGTGTGGGGGCTGAGCCTACACAGCTGGGTGCAGGAGGTCCAAACGCCGCTTCACACGCTAGGATCTCGTTAACGATATCATTGAAATGTCACGGATTTGTGATCTTTCAAACGATATCGTTTGTGCGTCGTTGCGTGTAAATGAACGATATTGAAAGGATAAATCATTGGATCGTTCAGCAAAAATGTGAGATCCTGAGCTCAAATCTATTGTTCGTCGTCCAATTAACATTCTGGGAAGCAGCAACATCGTTCAGTGTGACATCTTTTTGAACGATGTAGTTCATAATTCTCCTATTCCTGCCGCTTTGTAACATCGTTCAATCGTTCTTCTCCAAGCAGCTGGCGTGTTGCCAAATTTAAGATCGTTAACGATATCCTTGCGTGTGACAATGCACTAACGATGTCGGAAGGATCGCGGTCACGTGACATAGCTAACGATCTCGTTCACCTATATCCTAGCGTGTGACAGTACCTTAAGTGTTATCAGTTTATCTCACACAGTTGTCAGGCTGTCAGCTCACTGCTCTTCACTGATAAAGAACACCTCCTCACATGGAGTAGAATCATGAGTATGCAGGAGATAAACATCTGAGCAGCTGTGCTGACAGGCTGAGCTCCCTGTGCCAGAGATAATGTGATACACTACTGACTGCAGCTGATGAATGTAGGCCATGCCCCCTCCTTTATCTTCTTACATGCCCGTGTTCAGTGTGAAGATGGATGTGACACAGAATGAGATGAGATTCACACACACTGCACTGAGGACATCTTATGGAAGATTTATGAATTGTTTTTATTCAGATTTTATTAATAATGTTTATGTGAAAGTTTATTATAATCACTCTACATTATTATTAAATACAAATTTAAACAGCGGTTACACTTTAAACATGAGCCGTGTATTAGGGGATCTGAGTCGTGGAGTTGTAGTCAGGAAAATTGAGGAGTCAGAGTAAAAGGTTTAGCTTATTAACTCCACAGCCCTTATAAAAACTACAGGAAGTTTCTTGTAACTTACATTATCCTCTGTTCTTCTTTAAAAACAGTTATTGCATTATCTACTTCTTCCATCATTTCTCTAAGCCTTTCAAGAACTGCAAAGAGAGACAGTGAAATGTGGCATTCAGTGTAATTATCTGGTAATGGTTGGTCACATATCCTCAGAATTTGGGACCGATTGTGTTCCTTACAATATGGTGAGAACAACTCAATTAAGAAAAGAAAAATGATTTGACTTCATGACTTCCAAGGGTCTGTTTTAAAAGGAACAAGCAGCAGCACTAATCTGCCACTGACTAGCAGACATTTACTGATCCGCAGATGTTTCATAGGCTGTTTACAGCACGCTGAACTGTAATAGTTCACTCAGTGCACATTGTCTGTCACTGTTCTCAGTTCATGCAGTTTGTCCTCTTACACTTGTGAAAATACAACATTCGGGACTAAATCTAAATTTTTATGGGAATAAGTAACATTTTCATTTTTTCCTTCCACATTGCTATGTGAAGCGCCTGAAGGGTTAAAAGGAAACCTATCAAGTAATTTTTCCATATTAAACTGCCCCAGTGTTTTGTTAGTGATGCAATGTGTAACACTAAAATGGTGTTCTTAAACAAAAGGTCCCTGTATTTACCATATTTTTCACTTTATAAGATGCACCGGATTATAAGGTTGATACATAAAATGAGGGCAATGGGGATAGGGGAAAATACGTGTAAGTGGGTTAAGAACTGGCTTAGTGATAGGAAACAAAGGGTGGTTATTAATGGAACACACTCAGAATGGGTCACAGTTAACAGTGGGGTACCACAGGGGTCAGTGTTGGGCCCGCTTCTATTTAATATATTTATTAATGACCTTGTAGGGGGCATGCAGAGTAGAATCTCAATATTTGCAGATGACACTAAACTCTGCAGGGTAATCAATACAGAGGAGGACAATTTTATATTACAGGAGGATTTATGTAAACTAGAAGCTTGGGCTGCTAAATGGCAAATGCGCTTTAATGGGGATAAATGTAAAGTTATGCACTTGGGCAGAGGAAACAAAAGGTATAATTATGTGCTTAATTGTAAAACACTGGGCAAAACTGTCACTGAAAAAGACCTGGGTGTATGGGTAGATGACAAACTCACATTTAGTGGCCAGTGTCAGGCAGCTGCTGCAAAGGCAAATAAAATAATGGGATGCATTAAAAGAGGCATAGATGCTCATGAGGAGAACATAATTTTACCTCTATACAAGTCACTAGTGCGACCACACTTAGAATACTGTGTACAATTCTGGTCTCCGGTGTATAAGAAAGACATAGCTGAACTAGAGCGGGTCCAGAGAAGAGCGACAAAAGTCATTAGAGGACTAAGGGGTCTGCAATACCAAGACAGGTTATTAAACTTGGGGTTATTTAGCTTGGAAAAACGAAGGCTTAGGGGGGATCTTATAATAATGTATAAATATATGAGGGGACAGTACAGAGACCTTTCTAATGATCTCTTTACTCTTAGGCCTGAGACTGGGACAAGGGGGCATCCTCTACGTCTGGAGGAAAGAAGGTTTAATCATAATCACAGACGCGGATTCTTTACTGTAAGAGCAGTGAGACTATGGAACTCTCTGCCACTTGCTGTTGTAATGAGCGAGTCACAACTAACATTTAAGAAGGGCCTGGATGCCTTTCTTGAAAACTATAATATTATCAGTTATACATACTAGATTCTTTGATAGGGCGTTGATCCAGGGAGTTAGTCTGATTGCCGTATCTGGAGTCAGGAAGGAATTTTTTCCCCCAATGTGGAGCTTAGTGTTGCCACATGGGTTTTTTTTTGCCTTCCTCTGGATCAACATGTTAGGCTATGGGTTGAACTAGATGGACTTAAAGTCTTCCTTCAACCTTAAAAACTATGTTACTATGTTACTATGTATAAGAAGCACCCCCAAATACGGTGAAGAAAAAGAGAAAAAAAAATTTAATGTTTAATGAGGTCAGTCTTATAATGCCAGTGCCTGTTTTACAAGCAGTATATATGTCCCCCATTCTGGTATATATATATATGTCTTATATCCTGGTGTATCTGTCTTCTACTCTGATATATGTCCCCCATCCTGGTACATGGTCACCCATCTTGGATATGGCCCCCTTATCTTAGATATAGCCCCCCTGTGCTGGCACCAATAGCCCCTCCTGTACTGGCACCTATAGCCCCCCTGTGCTGGCACATATAGCCACCCTGTGCTCCTGTGCTGGCACACATGCCTCAGTGCTGGCACACATGCCCCCTGTGAGATAGCACACATGCCCCCTGTGATGGCACACATGCCCCCTATGATAGCACACTTGACCCAGTGCTGGCACCCATGCCCCAGTGCTGGCACCCATGCCCCAGTGCTGGCACCCATGTCCCCTGTGATAACAGACACTTGTAATTAACTATCTGGTTTAAAAGCATAAAAATTACAAATTTTCTATATTTTCACCACATTTCAGATATTTTTACAAATAAACAAAAATATTGTCCTAAATTTACTACTAACATTAAGTCTAACATGTCATGACAAACTAAATCCAAAATCAGGATCCGCTGATACTTCAAGAGTTATAACCTCATAAAGAGACACCGGTCAGAATTGGAAAAAATGGTTTGGTAGGGAAGGTGAAAACAAGCTTGGGGGGAGAAGGGGTTAAAACAGATAGCCATACCAACAAAATAGTTACATTTACCGCATACTGTACATCAGTATCATTTTTTCTGAATATTTTTTTTGTGGGGATGCTAAGACCCCATTTTGAAAACTGAACACCTCAAAGTATTTATAACCACAATAAAAATGTTGATAACTCTTCAGGTGCTTCCCAAGATGTAATACAAACTAGAAGAAAAAATGAAATATTAAATATTCTTATTGTTTTATAGTTTTAGTATAATAGTATAATTTTTATAATAGTTTTTATATATTTTTAGCCTCAAATTCTTTATTTTCACAAGATTAAAACAAGAATATGGACCCCACACACCGTCAGCTGTTGGGATGCTGTATTCGCAGCTCTCCACGCCCAGGATAATGGGTGGGGGGGAGCAGAGAATATTCAATTGCTGAATGAGAGGGCACACGTGATCACACAGCCGTTGCTCATGTCTCACATTTGTGTTAGCATCCTGAAGCAAAAAAGATACAGAGTGACAGCTCGTATCTTAAGAAATTAATATCTCAGTGCGCTCAGTAGTCAAGATACTACTGTATTGGGCCAACAAATTTAAATATTACCTTTATTCTATGAAAATGTTGTTTTACCCACAGATTTCTAATTTTTACAAGGATAATATGAGAATGGACCCAACAATTTCTCTTGAGTATGCAGATACCCCATATGTGGTCAGAAACTCTAGTTTGCACACATGGCAAGGCTTGGAAATAAAGGAGTGCTATTTGACTATGGATCCCCCCTCATGGGTCTTACTCCCAGACATCCTCTATAATTCTAATAAAGCCCATGGCCACGCCTCTTCCTAAAGTAATAACCAGGAGTAGCAATATGGCCACCCCCACACCCAGCCCATCACTGCATAAGACTGGGTGTACAAAGATGGCAAAAGCATTAGTTACTGTGCATTAGCATGGAGCAATTAATAATTTGGCCAATCAAAAGATACCTGGGTTTGCCTGTGCTGCAGTTAGTGTCCCTTAAGGTACTGTCACACAGGGACATATCGCCGGCGATGTTGCCGGGGATCGCGGGAGCGCGCATCCCTGACAACATCGCCGGGGAGCTGTCACACTGTGCAACTTACCGGCGATGTTGCCGGCTAGTTGCCGCGGCTATCGCTCGCTGGCAACTTTCATTGTTGGGAAACCTGGCGATGTGACTCAGGCGATTCATCGCCTGATTATCGCCCTGTCACACGAGGCAACTCGCCGGCGATGTCGCCGCAACCTGGCCACGCCTCTCGGTTGCCGGCAACATCGCCGGCGATATGTCCCAGTGTGACGGTACCTTTAGGTGGTGCCATTTTGAGGACAAACTTACAGACAGACAGACTAAAGCTTTTATGTAAGTAGACAGATATATTTGCTTTTTTTCTCTGCTAAAATTGATAATTCATTATCATAATTCTCAATTCTGAGGTAAAATCTGTATTCAGTGAAGCTTTTCCCATTACTGAGATAAGAGATGGCAGATGTTACTGATGAGATTCTGTATAGATAGAAGAGGGAGGATGGGGCGGAGCTGTCTCTAGCTACTCCCAATGTCTCTAGCTCCTCCCTCTATCTGTCAAAGAATCTCATCAGTAACAATGCTCACATGACCGTACATTTTCTGATGCAAGAGAATCGTGCCGATTTTGCTATTGTCTCTTAGATCAAGTTCACACAGTTTGATCCAAGTGTCACCTTACTGTGATCAGATTCTCTTTCATAGGAGAATCGGTTCACAGATGCGGAGAAGACAAAGAACTTAATTTCTCTATCTTCTTCATTGCCTGTGTCCACAGTAATATTAATAATAATAATAATAATATGAAAAATCTTTATTTATATAGCGCCAACATATTCGCAGCGCAATGATGACAGCTGGGTTCCCCACACCCCGGCTGAGCTGTGTGCGCCTGCGTGATCCAAGATGATTATGCGCAGGCGCCAAAGAGGACGACGACAAACAAACAAGAGAAGGCGCAGACCGAGAAGCTGCGATCGCAGGACACAAGGACCAGACCCATCGAACCCGCTAAGTACTCATTTAAATAAATGTCCAGAAACGTTATAAAGTGTTTCTTTTGCAGCACAGGGGGGTAGAGAGAGTATAGACACCTTCACTGAAAGCAACATAGATGCGTCTGAGGGTGCTGCTTTCAGTTTGCAAAGCACTAGGGGGGTGACAGGTTTACTTTAAAGTTGGTTATAAAAATGCAGAGAGTTTTCCAAACGGTTTGATATCATTTTGAGTTGTGCTGTCTTCAAATATATGCATATTTGCATTTACAATTATGTAGCACATCTCTGTGCAGTGTACTTACACTCCGGAGTAGGTTTCACATCTTTCAGCTGAAGCTGCAGCCGCCGAACATTGTTGTGGATTTTTGTGAGTTGTTGTTCGGTTTTATTTTCTGTGAACAAAAACAGAAAAAATTCTGCCCATCTCACATGTATAAAACTGTATCAATACAAACATCAGATAGAACAAATAATATAATAAATATATTGCATACTCTCTGCTTTCCTGCTATTTGACAGCTTTTGCTCATATTCTTCCAGCGTACTGTACTCAATCCGAAAGTCGTTCTTCTTGTTATAGAGATGTCCATTCTTATCTTTTTCTAAAACAGCTATCCTAAAGTAAGAAAAAAAATTGCAATAAAAACAGAAGATGTGAGTTGAATAGGTAAAGTAGGTTAAAGCCAAAAGCACAATTGAGACTTTTTAATATTAGCAAAGCAGAAGCCAACATAGCAGATGCCATGGGGTCCAAAAACTAAAGACTCACTCAGAGATGTGGGGCTATTAGTAACAAGCAATTTGGAAAGGTCCATAGTTAAAGGGAATCTGTCAGGTCCTCTAAGGTCTCTAACCTAGCAAGAGGCACATTGTTCTGTCTCTGACATCCAATCCATCTCCAAATGTTTGTTTCTGCATAATGTCGTTATTAATTTGTAGCTGTAGATTTTTAATGAGCTTATCTCATATGCAGTGTTCTGCTCCCGCTAGTGGCCAATGCTATGTTTGCAGTCTATCTGTATGTCTAATTCTCCTCCCTCTTGCAATGCATTTTGGTAGCTCAGCCTCCATTTTTACTTTCATTTCTGGAAGGAAGAAGACAGAATTACTGTTCCCATGCGATTGCATTGCCGGTATGTATTCATGCCTTCTTTAGTTGTTTTCTGCTCTAGTTTTAGCCGGGCTCATCCAGTTATAGTCTAGATTAGTTACTAGTTCATGCATATTGTATATCTATGTATAATGTGTGTTCTGCTGTACTATGTACTGATTGTTCTGTATTCTGATTGTTTCCAGTTTTATCATATACAAATATAATGTAACGTTCAATAAAAGCACAGACTTCACCACAGTCTTCTCATTGCACTCAGTATAAAGGTTAAGCTGTCTGTTTAAATTCATGAGCCCCCGGCCCATTTAGTGAGAACAGAACAGTAAAACGGCAGCCATCCTACTGGGAAATTGTGATACAGCAGCCATCCAGATAGTAGGATCCAAGTCACCGGCTACACAGAGACTTTGTACAGCTAAAGCAATCTCTGCACAGCCAAGAATTTCCCCAGAACACCATGTCCCACAGATCACACAGGACAAGATCCGTTACTTCTACCTCCTCAAAGACAACATCCATCAGCAGTTGCCATCGCCCGTGCAAATGCCGAAGCTGCCAAAATGCGAGCAAGCTTTGCTGAACAAGAGATGCAACTTAAGTTAGAGAAGGCACGCCTGGATGACCAAGACAGAAGGTCACAGTTAGAGAAGGCACGCCTGGATGCCGCCTTAGAAAATCTAGTAGTGAAAAGGGAGGCTGCAGCCGCCATCGCAGAAGCAGAGTCACTAGAAGCCGCACAAAACCCAGAGCTGCATAGGAGAAACAGTGTGCTGAGTCTGGAGTTTCCACTGCAAGATCCTCCACAACGCACATCTCAGTACGTTAATGAACTCCCCGATCCAAACTACAATCCTGGTCTGGACCCAAAACGCGAACACGACACCTCCAGTGAAGAAAGCAGGAGCCATCATGAGCCTCAGCTCCAGAACAGACGCAAACTTGAAAATGTTGCACAAAACAACTCTGCTAATGACTACCTTGCCCCTCTCAGCAGGTAACCAACGTAAACCACCTTGCTGACACATCATACGTCAGACTGAAGCAACATGACACCGGCTGGCGCCACCCAGAGGATACTAACAGGTAAGAACATACCTCACACCACTTAGGGTAAGTGCACACTGGGCGGGTTTTCGGCGGTTTACCTGTGTAAACCGCCGTTTTGCATACATTAGTTTTATTTAAATTTATGTTAATCCAAACCGGCGTTTGGATTAACATTGAAACTAATGTAACCCGCCCAAGGCTGTGCACATACCGGCGGTTACCCAGCGTCATCCGTTGCTAACCCGCAGGTTTCCCAGCGGGTTAGCAAAGAATGACCAAGTTCTAAAAACCGGCCGGTTCTGCAGCGGCTGCAAGCAGAATCATGTGCTGCTTCCAGCCGCTGCAGAATCGCCGCCGAGAACCCGCTGGGCAGCCGCCGGATACCGCCCGGCTCCCGCAGCTCATACCCGCCAAGAAGCCGGTGCACGGCGCCGGAGCTTCCTGGCGGGTCCCGCCAGCAGCCGCCGACCGAACCGCCGGGTAATGTGCACTTACCCTTACCCTTACCGGTGCATCCATCACTAGTATACTCTGCTGACAACCTTTTCACAACAGAATTTGCTAAGTTCTTGACGCGACGTGAGCTGGTTGCCAAAGGACTCATGAAATTCACCGACCAAGCTGAAAGCTACAGAGCTTGGAAAGCCTCTTTCCAAAATGTCACTAGTGACTTAGGGTTGCTACACAGGGAAGAGATAGACCTCTTAGTTAAGTACCTGGGAGAAGAGTCAGTCAAACACGCAATAAGGATCAGAGACGCTAATATAAGCCACCCTGAGATTGGCCTCAGAGAGATCTGGAAGAGGCTGGTTGAGCGTTACGGCTCAGCAGAGGTAATAGAGAAAGCTTTGTTCAAAAGAATCGATGACTTCCCCAAAATTTCTAACAAAGAGCTACAGAAACTTACAGAACTTAGCGACCTGCTAATGGAAGTCCAAGTTGCCAAATATGAAGATGATCTACAGGGAATTGCATTCCTCGACACAGCCAGAGGTGTGAACCCTATAGTCCAAAAGTTACCCTACAATTTGCAGGAGAAGTGGCTCACACATGGTTCCACATACAAATACAAGCACAGTGTTCCATTTCCTCCCTTCTCTGTTTTTGTAGACTTTATACACCAACAAGCAAGAATTAGAAATGATCCCAGCTTCGACTTTACAATGTCGTATGCCGCACCACCACCAGCAGCAAATCCACGCAGAACATCTGTGACAGTACACAAGACTAATGTTTCTTCTTCAGATTCCAATCACAGGTCTGCTGACCACTCCCAATCAGAGACAAAGATGCAGGACCCTGACAAGCAGTGCCCACTCCACCAGAAGCCTCATCCTCTTCTCGAATGCAGGACCTTCAGAGGAAAATCTATGCCAGATCGCAGAAGCTTCCTGAAAGAACACGGTATCTGCTATAAGTGCTGCTCGTCCACGGCTCATCTCGCCAAGGAATGCAAGGTCAGTGTAAAATGCACAGAGTGTGGCACCACAGACCATAACACAGCTCTACACCCTGGTCCATCTCCATGGTATACACAAAACACATCAGCTGACAGTGAGCATGGCGAGGAGGAAAGGAACACTGCTACACTTACGCCAGAGATCACTTCACAATGTACAGAAGTCTGCAAAGGAACAATAGACAGTAGGTCCTGTTCTAAGATATGCCTCGTCATAGTGTAGCCAAAGGGCCACAGAGACAAAGCTATAAAACTGTATGCTATCTTGGATGATCAAAGTAATCGATCCCTGGCTAGATCAACATTATTTGACCTATTCGACATCAAAGGGTCAAGCACTCCCTACTCATTAAAGACGTGTGCAGGCACTGTGACAACAGCAGGCAGGAAAGCTACTGACTATCAAATCGAGTCCTTAGATGGGCAATTCTGCCTATCGCTACCTACAATCATCGAATGTAACCAGATCCCAGACAACAGATCTGAAATTCCTACCCCAGATGTAGCAGTTCACCACGTTCACTTAAAACACATAGCTCACCTCATACCAGAACTAGACCATCAGGCCCAGATAACCCTGCTGTTGGGAAGAGATATCCTACAGGTGCATAAAGTGAGACGTCATATCAACGGACCCCACAATGCTCCCTATGCCAGAGGCTAGATCTAGGATGGGTCATAATAGGAAACGTATGCCTGGGACGCATGCACGCCCCCTCTTCTGTGACAAGCATGCTAACAAATACTCTGGAGAAAGGACGCCCATCTCTGTTTCACCCTTGTAATAATGAGTTTCACATCAGAGAATTGCCACACAGCATCCAACTGCCCAAGCATCTAATAGACTTTACACACGACAACAGTATAGTGTAGGGTGCACAGTCTTTCAGAGAACTGAACAGGACAACCAAGTAGCAATGTCGGTAGAGGATAAGTTGTTCCTAGAGATGATGGATAAGGGGCTTGTTAAGGATGAGACCAACAGCTGGGTCGCACCCCTTCCCTTCAGAACCAACAGACCACGTCTACCGAACAACAGGAATCAAGCATTAAAGCGTTTCTCCTCTCTCAAGCACAATCTGCAAAATAAACCAGAGATGAGAGATCACGTTCTCCTTCATGTCACAGATTTTCCAAAACCGTCATGCAGAGTTAGCTCCCACTCTCAAAGACTCTGAAGAATGCTGGTTCCTACCCATGTTTGGAGTGTACCACCCTAAGAAACCAGGCCAGATTAGAGTGGTGTTCGATTCCAGTGCCAAGTTTGATAATGTCTCCCTGAATGACGTTCTACTTTCAGGTCCAGACCTCAATAACAACCTACTGGGAGTACTGATGCGCTTCCGTAAGGATTCCATTGCCTTCATCGCTGACATCCAGCAAATGTTCCATGTTTTCTTGTGAGAGAGAGAGAGACAGGAACTTCCTAAGATTCTTCTGGTACAGAGACAATGATCCTACTAAGGAAGTCAGAGTATCGCATGAGAGTACACATCTTTGGAAACAGTCCTTCACCTGCAGTCGCCATTTACGGACTCAAAAGGTCGGCCCAGGAAGGAGAAGCAGAATACGGAGCAGATGTCAGACAATTCATACAAAGAGATTTTTATGTTGATGACTGAAAGCCATGCCTTCAAATGAAACCGCCATCAGTCTTCTCAGGAGAGCCCAGGAAATGCTGGCTTGCTCAAACCTCAGGCTTCACAAAATAGCCTCAAACAGCCAGGAACTCATGGATGCATTCCCTTCTGAAGACTTATGTAACAGCCTCAGAGACCTAGATTTAGGGTCAGACCCCACACCAATGCAACGTAGCCTCGGCCTTCTCTGGAATCTACGGTCAGACACTTTCACCTTTCAAGTCAGCCAAGGAGAAAAGCCTTTCACACGTAGAGGTGTTCTGTCTACCATCAACAGTCTGTACGATCCCCTGGGTTTCGCAGCTACTGTCACGATACAATGCAAGGCCCTACTAACAGACTTAACTAGGCAAACATCTGACTGGGATGCACCTCTGCCACCGGATAGAAGAATCCAGTGGGAAGAATGGAAGAACTCATTAGCAGCCCTCTCCAACCTGAATGTGCCGAGACCATACACCCCTGTACCATCAACAGAAATACAAAGCCAAAAACTGTACGTATTCGCAGATGCTTCTGTCAAAGCAATTGCCGCAGTTGCCTACCTTAAAACTGTAGACTCCAAATGTCAGAGCCACATTGGGTTTGTTATGGGGAAGGCCAAACTTGCACCACAACCAGAGCACACTATACCCAGGTTAGAACTTTGTGCCGCAGTCCTAGCCGTTGAGTTAGATGAATTCATCACATCCGAGATGGATATCGACTTGACGCAGGCCTAATTCTACTCGGACAGCAAAGTAGTCTTGGGATATATCCACAATGAGACCAGACGATTCTATGTTTATGTTAGCAACAGAGTGCAACGAATTAGGAGATCAGTTCATCCAAAACAGTGGCATTACATATCCACAGAGCAGAACCCTGCAGATCACGCAACTAGAGCAGTTAACGCAAGTCAGCTATGGAGTTCAATGTGGCTTTCAGGACCAAAACTGTTATACGCTGAAGAACACTTTCCGGACACCTTTGAATTAGTAGGAGAGGACACAGATGCTGAAATCCGCCCTCAGGTGTCTACACTTCATACAATGACTTCTGCTATCCCGCTTGGATCTCACAGGTTCAATAGATTCTCAAGGTGGAAGTCACTCATTCGAGCCATTACCTGCTTAACCCACATAGCCCGCTCATTCAGAACTGTCAGAACTTGTGATACAGACAAATATAAAGGCTGGCATCTTTGTAAAAATACCTACATTACCTCCGACTTGGATTTCTCTGAAAACCACATCATCCTTACTGTTCAAAGAGAAGCCTACTTTACAGAAATCCAATGTCTTACTAACAAAGTTCCAATACCAGTGAGCAGCGTATTGAGAAAACTCGACCCATTCATCGACAACAGCGGCCTGCTGAGAGTAGGAGGCCGACTGAAAGAAGCTGAAATGGAGTTTGTGGAGAAATTCCCTCTTATACTTCCCGGAAAATGTTATGTTGCCTACTTGATTGTACAACATTATCACAATTTGGTGAAGCATCAAGGCAGACTGTTTACAGAAGGAGCCATCAGAACCGCCGGTCTGTGGATTGTCGGTGCAAAGAAGCTCATCAGTAGTGTCATCTTTAAATGCGTTACCTGTCGTAGGCTTCGTGGTTCCGCTGAAACTCAAAAGATGGCCGACCTACCCATAGACAGACTCAGCCCAGAACCCCCCTTTACCAGTGTTGGTCTCGATGTATTTGGCCCGTGGTCAGTTGTGACACGACAGACGAGAGGCAGCCAAGCTAATAGTAAGCGTTGGGCTGTCATGTTCACCTGTATGACGATCAGAGCCATCCAAATAGAGGTCATCGAGTCCCTCGACACGTCAAGCTTCATCAACGCTCTAAGACGTTTTATTGCTATCCGTGGTCCTATCAAGCATATACGGTCAGACAGAGGTACCAACTTCGTCGGTGCGGCAAAGGAATTAGGAATACCTTCAAATCTGGACTACAAGACCCTTGAGAGATTCCTCAGTGACGAAAGTTGCACATGGTCATTTAACCCACCTCACTCTTCGCATATGGGAGGATCTTGGGAATGGATGATTGGTCTAGTCCGAAGAATCCTCGACTCTACTCTTCTCCAAGCAGGAACAGCAAGGATTACCCACGAAAGCTTAATCACCTTCATGGCAGAAGCCACAGCCATAATCAATGCAAGACCCTTAGTTCCAGTTTCCAACGACCCTGAGGAGCCCTTGTTATTGACTCCAGCTACCCTCCTTACCCAGAAAACGGGACTGTCCAGTGCTCCTCCAGGAGGATTCGATGCCAAGGACCTCTACAAGCACCAATGGAAACAGGTACAAAGTCTTGCGAATACTTTCTGGGACAGGTGGCGCAAACAATATCTGTCTACACTGCAGCCACGGACAAAGTGGCAATCTACTTGTCCCAATCTGAACATAGGTGACCTTGTCCTTGTCAAAGACTCAAGTACACCGGAACCAGTGGCCACTTGGTCTAGTTACTTCAACATTCCCGAGCAATGACGGTAATGTCCGCAAGGTTGAACTAAGAATGACTAAGGGAAATGAACCTAAGACATTTCTCAGACCAGTATCTGAACTGGTCCTGCTGTTACCCTCAGAAGACAGGGATAGTGACATCCGGTGATGCCAGGCAGGGAGTGTTCTGTCTCTGACATCCAATCCATCTCCAAATGTTTGTTTCTGCATAATGTCGTTATTAATTTGTAGCTGTAGATTTTTAATGAGCTTATCTCATATGTAGTGTTCTGCTCCCGCTAGTGGCCAATGCTATGTTTGCAATCTATCTGTATGTCTAATTCTCCTCCCTCTTGCAATGCATTTTGGTAGCTCAGCCTCCATTTTTACTTTCATTTCTGGAAGGAAGAAGACACTCAGAATTACTGTTCCCATGCGATTGCATTGCCGGTATGTATTCATGCCTTCTTTAGTAGTTTTCTGCTCTAGTTTTAGCCTGGCTCATCCAGTTATAGTCTAGATTAATTACTAGTTCATACATAATATATATCTATGTAAAATGTGTGTTCTGCTGTACTATGTACTGATTGTTCTGTATTCTGATTGTTTCCAGTTTTATCATATACAAATATACTGCAACGTTCAATAAAAGCACAGACTTCACCACAGTCTTCTCATTGGACTCAGTATAAAGGTTTAGCTGTCTGTTTAAATTCATGCGCCCCCGGCCCATTTAGTGAGAACAGAACACACGTTAGGCCAAAATTCCCTCCCTAACCATCCCTGTGTGGATTCTGAGAAAATAAGGTAAGAAAAAAGCATTTATAATGCTCATTTTCCCTATGCTGATTGGGGCTTTGACTAGTGGAGTGGGCATTGTTTTCCCCGACGTGTCTACCCTCTTTCCATGTTAACACACCCTGTTATTTTTTGACTTGTTACTATAATACTATGATGGTTCACTGTTATATGTCGAAGGGGTTATCTCTCTGCTAAACTTTGTATTTGCATTGTTCAGAGTGATCTGATCCATCATTACAACTGTTTTAAATATATGGCATCCCCTATGCATGCATTATAACCCTCTGTTTGTGCATTAAGCTCCCTACTGCACTAATACACTTATTGACAAGCCTTGGCATATATCAGCTGTATTGTTAGTCTTATTCAGAGTTGTGTGTTTTATACACATTCATTTCATATGTTTGTGTGTTTTTTAATTGTTTTTGTGATGAATAAATACATTCTGTACTTGCTTTCTACACAAAAAAACCCTCATGCCTCAATTGTTCATTATATTGATATTTTGGGTCCATCTTGGTGCCTTTTATACCCTTTTCTATTTTCAGTTTTGCCTTCTTAGTATTTGGCACATGTTTGGCTTATGCAAGTGGTGCATGCCATTTTTCTAATGCCCTTGATTTCTGGTCCTGCATAGCCCGTAGACCCAATAATCCCCCACACTGCACCGGACCAGAAATGGCATGCGCCTGCACGTCATATCAGGAAGGTCCTACCCAACCAATTTGAAACTCAAGACCGAAAATTAATTATCACGGCCACCGGAGCGTGATACCACGCAGCGAGGGGGAAGAATGGACCAGGAACAAACCGCCCACCCATCTAGGAATGCCCTCAGAATGGGGAAAAATGTAAATTTTAAAAAAAGTGTTTTTTTCCACATTTAAACTTCACATTTAGCTCAGACAGGGATGAATAGGATGTAGTAGGAAGCTGCAGGGACAGGTAGTGATAGGTTTGCAGGCATAAACTAGGTGACGGGTTCCCTTAAAACTTGCCTCTGATGATGTATTAATGCAAGTACCCCATTATATATTTTTACAGGCCTTGGGATTGTTTCAGTATGGCAATGAGAACCTTGGATCAAAAAACGTTGTGCAACCCTGTCCTAGAAGATAGTGGATGCTTGGGTTAACTCTTGGAGGAACATACCAGGGCAGAGAAAATATATAAATCTTGTGTTGACTTGAGATTACATGTGGGTAGGCAGGAGATTCATTTGGAAACGTATGGGAAAACAAATTCTAGGCAACCTTGTATGTCATTGTTAGTAATTTCAACAGGAGTCACTGAGTAATTGGAAGCCAGTGAAGAAAACGGCAGAGGCAAAAAAAGTAGTGAAGAAAGAAGTGGATTAATCACTCTGTAGAGAAGTGTAAATGTCATTTCATTGAAGAAGAAAAAAAACAATAATGCACTGGTTGTTAATGATGGGTCACATAGCAGCTAAGACAATGATATGTTTGTGACATATGGCCGATTTTATCACATTTTTTTGTGCTGTGTGGGAGTGGTAAGCAGTATGTGTGAGAGAGCAGGCTGATAATGAGCTGTTTGGGGAGCCAGCAGACAAGGAGTTAACAGAGATTGTTGTGTGAAGACAGAAGAGTGAAGCTTGTAAAGAGTTAACATCCTGACATTGCTCAGCTCTGTGCTGTAATCTGATACATTGTCTCCTTGTGAGCTGTAGGCACACAGTGTAGGCTACGCCCCGTCTCCTTTATCAGATGACATGTCCGTATTCACTGTGAAGACGGCCCTGGCACAGAATCAGCTTCACACACAGTGCACTGAGGACCCCTTGTGGAAGGATTATGAATGGTAACCAGACAGAATTTTCTAATGAACCATATTACAAAATTTATTAAAATCACCTGCTCTTCATTGTTATTAAATACAAATTTAAATTGCGATTACGCTTTAAGGATAGTTTGAAGGAGCGCAAGAGTGTTAAATTGGAGGGCACAGAGAGGGTGTTGCAGTAATCAATGCAGGAAATAAGATATTGTATAAACATCGTCACCTATTGGAAACAGCAATTGAGTTCAACTCATCTTCCTCTGAAGAAGCAATTTGCATAGACCAAAAGGCAAGCCCTGATGGTTTCTCCTGCCCCAAACCTTTGAGTGATGGATCTCTTCTCCTACATCCACTAGGCCTCTTACTTAGACTACTCACGTTAGGTTTTATGCAGTAGTGTTTTAGAGTAAAACATACCTGGCTGGAATGATGGAGCCAGTGTATGAGTTATCTTGCCCGGATCAACCGTCAGATTCCCTTTAAGGACCAGAATGCCTGACATGATAATGTTATTAAAGGGACTTCAATGTCCACTTACTGGTGTCTGAGTTTTTCAGCTTCACGGATAAATTCAGCTTTCTTTGCTTGTTTCACCTTCCAGGTGTGTGCATTATCCCCATCAGGAATAGAAAAACTACCATCATCCTGTAAAAAATAAATGTATCAATTTACTGCAACTACTCAGAACATTTTTTTCTTTGCTTTCCAACAGAAAAAGTTTTAGAGGGCATGCCAGTAATAAGACAGAAAAGCCTTTCAGGTTTTGTTTCACACAGCTTTTTGTGGCATTCTGACGTGTAAATTGCCAAAAAAACACAGCAGGCATCAAGATGTTAAGTGCACATCAGTGTAAAAAATAAAATGTAATATAAAAAGCTTTTTTATTTGGGTAGTTATTTCTTCTTTGGGTACTTAGTGTTCTTCTCAAAACGACATACTTTTGTTATGGCATTTCTATATTTATTTTTTTAGTATTTACCCATATGCTTCTCGAAAAGTACATGAAAATGTTCACAATACTTAACAAAAATTGTATTAAACTCCTGCCGTTTATTTTCATGCTGCAAAAACAACGTGAAGAAAGCCTAAAGAGTGATGAGCAAGTGGCATAATATTTGTAATCGCTATAGTCGTAATAAGAACTTTTTAATACTCACATATTCATCTGAATAGCGAGTCCAATGTTAGGCACACACATCCAGCCATAAAACGAGCATTTCTGGGACAGGGCGGGAAGGTGGGCTTTTTTGCATTTCTACTACATAAAACACCTTGCTGTGGCCCTTAGAGAGACCCTAACATTCAATCTTTTACTGGGGTGCCAGCTTACTTTGTGTACTGAAGGGATCTGTCAATTTGTGTCAGATCGATAACGATAAACACATCAACAGCGTTACTCGCCGACTAAGAAGTATCGCGAATACCGTATTATTCGCGCGAATAGTAACGATTACACTCGCTCATTACTACTAAAAAGGTTTTGCCAAAATAAAGCCATATCACCTAAATTCACTAAAGATATGATCACTTGATTTTTTCAAACAGAATGTAATCTACATTCATCAACATTTAAAGGTTTTTGTGTAAGGGGTGCACCATGCCACTAGAACAGTGTTTTTCAGATTACCAAAGTTTATCAACTTAAAACCTTTATTTTACACAAAACGTGATGATCATAATTAGAGAACAGCAATGACTGTAGCTCAGAGAAAAATTAAAACTAAATTTTGTGAAGGTTACAACAATCACCATTCAGTAGGAAGTGTACAAGCATTTGTTTTCTACAGGCCTTTGGTTTGAATGACTTCAGAACATCTGTGGCCACAGGAAGTCACTAGCATATAAGGCTGGCTTCACACTTGCAGATGGATCTGCAGCGTTTTGCAGATGCATCTGCAAGTGTGAGCATGCTGACCGCGGCCCCTATGTTTATAATAGGGCGCACGCGGTGTGAAAGCTCTCATTCACTCCTATATGTGTACTGTCAGCAGGCGTATGCCTGCTGACAGATCACACACTCCCGTCCGCACTGTGGACGCGAGATGTAGCGTCCATGCTGCGGGCGGGAGAGTGTGATCTGTAAGCAGGCATACGCCTGCTGACAGTACACATATAGGAGTGAATGAGAGCTTTCACACCGCGTGCGCCCTATTATAAACATAGGGGCCGCGGTCAGCATGCTCACACTTGCAGATGCATCTGCAAAACGCTGCAGATCCATCTGCAAGTGTGAAGGCAGCCTAAGAATGGTGTTCACAGCACCCCGTGGTAAAAGGGGACTTCTTTCACCCCTATATTGAGGCGCCTGTCCAATACCAGGGAGACCCACCTGGAATACGTGACATCAGATTAAATGTAGAAGACAGCGCTGTCTTCTATATTTAATCTCACAGGAAGTCGCTAGTCTCTCGCACTGCTCTGGTATGGTTTTGGCACGCTCTTCTTCCAGTCTCTTGCACAGTTCTGTGACTGTTGTGGGTTTCTTGGCCATAACTTTGTCACCAAGGATTTACCAGAGGTTTTCTATTGGGTTTAGATCAGGACTGTGGTCTGGCCATGTCATTGTTTCAATATTTTCTGTTTCAAGGGAATGTTTCACCTGTTTTGCTGTGTGACAGGGGGCATTGTACTGAATAATAATTGCCGGTTGATCGAGTGCTGAATGCAAGTAATGGGGCCGTCTCACGCGTCAATGTCGTCAGCGATCTCATCGCTGGCGACATTGACAGCTGATCGCTGGTGAGCTGTCACACAGGTAGACTCACCAGTGATCAGTGGACCAGCGACATCGTGGAAATGATTTAAATATCATTTCCACGATGTCTTGCTCCTGCTGCCAGGCTGCTGTAAGCGGGAGCAGGCTGGTCTCCAAGGTAAACTGTGGGTATCTAGGCAGCGAGCGCTGCCTAGATACCCGATGTATACCTTGGTTACCAGCCTTCTCCACTCACCGGCTGGTATCTAAGGTACACAGGGGGTAACTAGGGTCCCTAGTTACCCGCTGTGTACCTTGGATACGAGCCGGTGAGCAGAGAAGGCTGGTAACCAAGGTATACATCGGGTATCTAGGCAGCGCGCACTGCCTAGATACCCGCAGTTTACCTTGGAGACCAGCCTGCAGCCAACCCCTGCAGCAGAAAACATTCCCCAAACCATGAAACTTCCTCCATCCCCTTTCACTGAGTTCTTTACACACTATGGGTTCAGTCTTTCCCCAGTTTGTCGACGAACATAACGTTTCCTGTCAGACCCAAATAAATCATGCTTTCATCACTAAAATGAATTGTGGACCACTTGTCTTACCACACAACAAGCTCATCACCATAGGCGAGTTTAGCCTTTTGATTCTTTCTGCTAATGAAAGATTTGATCACTGCAGAGTGGACTTTCAGTCCAAATTATGTTAAATGTCGTGCCACTGTTAGGGCTGGGCGATTAATCGAATTAATTCGATTAATTCGCCCCCCTGCTGTGGCCACGATTGTGGTTTTATTAACAATCGTGTAATTCGATTTAAAATGGCGCCGCTTTGCATTGTGGGTGTTGTAGTTTCTTAGGAGGAGCAGCCGTAACTATGTACAGGGAAAGAACTTCAACTCCCAGCAGACATTGCCTGTGTTGGCCGGGTCGTAAGTCCCGCCCCCTCATACACCGTCCCCGCCCCCCCCTCGTCATCATCAGGCCCGCTCATTGGCCCGTGCTCTTGCCCTCCTGCACTGCGCGGGAAGAGAAGAAATGAGAGCCGATGAACAGGATTGTGCTGGAGGAAGAAACAGCTGAGAAGCAGCTCCAACCTCCGGGTAAAAAGGTGAAAGACCTCCTGCTGTGACTGTGCTGTGCAGGCAGAGAGAAGGAGTGAGTGGGGGAGGGGCTGCCCGGGGACAGCTGCTGGGAGCAGGAGAAGCTGGGTATGTAGCCCCTTCCTGCAGCAGAAAGAAGTGTATGTGTGAGGTATCTGTAAAATGTGTGTTTGAGTGAGTTGTGTGTCTGTATGTGTGTCATGTGTGTGTCTTCTGTGTGAGTTGTGTGTCATGTGTGTGTCTTCTGTGTGAGTTGTGTGTCATGTGTCTGTGTCTTCTGTGTGAGTTGTGTGTCATGTGTCTGTGTCTTCTGTGTGAGTTGTGTGTCATGTGTCTGTGTCTTCTGTGTGAGTTGTGTGTCATGTGTCTGTGTCTTCTGTGTGAGTTGTGTGTCATGTCTCTGTCTCTTCTGTGTCTCTGTGTGTCATGTGTCTCTGTGTGTCATGTGTCTCTGTGTGTCATGTGTCTCTGTGTGTCATGTGTCTCTGTGTGTCATGTGTCTCTGTGTGTCATGTGTCTCTGTGTGTCATGTGTCTCTGTGTGTCATGTGTCTCTGTGTGTCATGTGTCTCTGTGCGTCATGTGTCTCTGTGCGTCATGTGTCTCTGTGCGTCATGTGTCTCTGTGTGCGAGTTGTATCTGTGTGTAATGTCTCTGTGTGTGAGTAGCGGGGTGCAGAAGGACAGAGGAGCAGCAGGAGGGACAACTGAAAGGAGGACAGGGGTGCAGGAGGAGAGAGGAGCAGGAGGAGGGACAAAGGAGAGGACAGGGGTGCAGGAGGACAGAGGAGCAGCAGAAGGGACAAATGAGAGGAGGACGGGGTGCAAGAGGAGCAGCAGGAGGGACAGGAGAGGAGGACGGGGTGCAGGAGGACAGCCGAGCAGCAGGAGGGACAGGGAAGAGGAGGACAGGGGTGCAAGAGGAGCAGCAGAAGGGACAGAGGAGAGCAGGACGGGGGTGCAGGAGGACAGAGGAGAGCAGGACGGGGGTGCAGGAGGACAGAGGAGCAACAGGACAGGGGTGCAGGAGGACAGAGGAGCAGCAGGAGGGACAGCAAAGAGGAGGACAGGGGTGCAGGAGGACAGAGGAGCAGCAGGAGGGACAAAGGAGAGGAGGACAAAGGTGCAGGAGGACCGAGGAGCAGCAGGAGGGACAGCGAAGAGGAGGACAGGGATGCAGGAGGACAGAGGAGCAGCAGGAGGGACAAAGGAGAGGAGGACAGGGGTGCAGGAGGACAGAGGAGCTGCAGGAGGGACAAAGGAAAGGAGGACGGGGGTGCAAGAGGAGCAGCAGGGGGGACAGAGGAGAGGAGGATGGGGGTGCAGGAGCACAGAGGAGAGGAGGACGGGGGTGCAGGAGGACAGAGGAGCAGCAGGAGGGAGAGCGGAGAGGAGGACAGGAGCAGCAGGAGGGACAAAGGAGACGAGGACGGGGGTGCAGGAGGACAGAGGAGAGCAGGACGGTGGTGCAGGAGGATAGAGGAGAGCAGGACGGTGGTGCAGGAGGACAGAGGAGAGGAGGACGGGGGTGGTGGAGGACAGAGGAGAGGAGGATGGGGGTGCTGTATACATATACTGTGTGTATGATATATACTGTGTATGCTGTATACATATATAAAAAAAAAATCGAGATTTAAATCGAAAATCGTCCATAGGTTTAAATAAAATCGAGATTTTGATTTTTTCCAAAATCGCCCAGCCCTAGCCACTGTATGACTAGACAGATCCTTACAGTGTTCATTGCTGCACTGGCCAGCTATTCCAGCTGCAGTGTTGAAATGATTACCCATGGAGATTCTCGGCATTATCCTGTCCTCTCTTGCAATAGTCTTTCGAGTTTGACCAGCCTTTTTGGGGAAATTAAAGTGTTTGTGATGTTGTAAAGATGCAATATTCTAGAAATCACAGACTTGGAACGACCAACTTCTGTTGCTGTGGCTGATAGGGTGACCCCTTTGGGTGGACAACCTGCTGCTGGATGGTTTCGGTCGCTTTGGAACAGCACACCATTTTTGCAAAGTGAGTGCAAACTGGAAAGTTAGGCTGCCAATTAAATAGGGTTTGACAGATAATTAAGGAAATTAGCAGCCAGTGCTAGCAGGATTTGTTTTCCGTTGCCGCAAGTGCAGGATTTGCCGGATCCGGAAAAACTGCAAGTGCAGCACATGACTACAAATCCATAGGGAATGAATTGGGCTGAAAGTAGGCTTGCCGCAAGTGATCTGTTACGCGGCAGATGCGATAAAACTGCCATATCTGCTACGAATGGCAAAAATCGCTGATGTGAAAGCAGCCTAAGGAATGTACTGGGATAGCTCAGCATGTAACACGTAGTTGTTTTGAGTTATAGCCAGAAGTGGATCCAAAATAAGTACAAAAGAAACAATTAAGACCATGCGCACACTGGTCATTTTTGATCTGTTCTTGGTTCTGTTTACTTTTTTTCTGAAAACTGCACCAAAAACGGACTAACACAAATGCATCATCCGCACAAACACTTTATTACCTTCCCCAAGGTCCATGATGTCCAGTGATGAGTTACTTCTGGATATCATGCTTACAGGACCTGGCCATGTGACTCTCAGGCTGAGTCACAGGGCCAGGTCCTGTCATTACCATACGCACAGGTCCAGCCAGTGCCAGGTAGGAACTCATTGCCGAAGCTTGCCATGAGATCGCCGGGGAGGTTACGTAACTGCTGCATTTGTGGTATGGAAAATGAAATAAAAAAGCATTACAAACAGATTGGTATTCAATCCATTTGTGATGCTTTTTGTTCTTTTTGTAATAAAATGGAGTGAATGAAGAAAGCGCAACAGAAAAACGGAGAACTAATTGACATGCTCACATTATGGATGCACATTCTAAACCACTAATGCAGCAGAAAAAAATGCTGACGTCTGTACAGCAAATTGAAAATCCCATTCACTTTGCTGCCGGACGAAGTCACTGATCTGTTTTTGCTGCAGTTTTCAAAAAAAAAAAAAATCTCAGCACTAAAAACGGATCAAAAACAAACAGTGTGAACATGGCCGAAGACTACGTGCACACAACATGTTTTAGGCACGAAGATACTCAATGAGTTCTGAAAACACCTAACATAAAAACTATATGAAAAAATACCCTGCTGCAGAAAGCAAGTGCATATTCTGCCGAACCACCTCATCTACTTCACCAACCTTTTCATTCACTTTTAATCCTCAATCACCAAACAAGCACGCCCGCCTCGCAAGCTCTCATGCTCCCACCTGCTAACCCTCTGCCTACTCCTCCTCCTTGCCGGTGACATCTCCCCCAATCCTGGCCCCCCCCGCAACATCCCCACAACAACCTTCATCCCGCGACCCACTGCCGACCCTCGCAACCTCACCACCACTAGCCCTCGCAACCCCACCAACATCAGACCCATTCCCCCAACTCATGCCCAACCTACCGCTCTACCCGGTGCACTCTGGAATGCCCGCTCAGTGTGCAACAAACTCCCCGACATCCATTATCTCTTTATCTCCAGGAAACTGTCATTCCTTGGCCTCACCGAGACCAGGCTCACCCCCTCCGACACGGCCTCCCCTGCTGCACTATCCTACGGCGGCCTCAGCCTGTCCCACACCCCCCGTCCCTCTGGCAAACACGGCGGTGGAGTCGGCATACTGCTGTCCAACTCCTGCACTTTCAGCCCTATCCCCCAGCCCCCTCTGTCACTGTCCCCTCCTTCGAAGCCCACTCAGTCCGAATCTTCTCCCCCTGCAACCTCCAAATAGCCATCATCTACCGCCCCCCCGGACCCACCGCCTCCTTCCTTGACCACTTCACCACCTGGCTACTTCACTTCCTCTCCACTGACATCCCCTCCATCATCATGGGCGACTTCAATATCCCCGTTGACACTCCCTCCTCAGCCACCTCCAACCTTCTTTCCTTGACCACTTCCCTAGGGCTCTCCCAATGGTCCTCCTCTCCCACCCACGAACAAGGCCACACGCTTGACCTCATCTTTACCCGCCTTTGCTCCCTTTCTAACCTCACAACCTCGGTACTCACACTGTCCGACCACCATCTCTTGACCTTCTCCGCCCTCTCCTCCCCTGGCACACTACCCCCACCCTCGCCGAAACCTAAAAGATCTTGATCTTCCTTTATTCTCTGAATCACTCCTCCCTCTCACCGACATACCCTGCGCTGACGACATTGACATTGCCACCACCCTATACAACACCACCATAACGAACGCTCTTGACCTAGCCGCCCCCCCCTCACTCTCCATGCTCCACGCATTAACAGGCAACCCTGGCACACCACCCTCACTAAAAACCTGAGACGGGCGTCCAGAGTCGCCGTGAGGAGATGGAAAAAATCTCACACCCCCGAGCACTTTGCTCTGTTCAAGCAATCCATCACTGACTTCAAGACAGCACTTGCTACCGCCAAGCAAGTGTTCTTCTCATCCCTTATAACCTCTCTGTCCCGCAACCCCAAACAGCTCTTCAAAACTTTCAACTCCTTACTTCCCCCGCCTGCTCCTCCCCCTTCTCCCCTCATCTCTGCTGAAGACTTTGCGACCTTCTTCAAGGAGCAGCTTCGGTCCACTATCCCCACAACTCCCCTTCCCACCTACACTGCCCTCCTCCATCAGCCACTTCCCCCCCCCATAACTGAAGACCAACTCTCCTCCCTCCTGTCAAAATCACACCTCACCACCAGCGCCCACGACCCGCTCCCATCCCACCTCATTCCGAGCCACACCTCCATTTTCATCCCAGCCCTCACCCACCTCTTTAACCTTTCACTTAGCACTGGTACCTTCCCCTCGGCCTTCAAACACGCCCTAATCACGCCCATCCTAAAAAAACCTCACTTGACCCTACCTCTGTCTCTAACTATCGCCCCATATCTCTTCTCCCATTCGCCTCTAAGCTACTTGAACAGCACGTCCACTCCGAACTGTCCTCTCACCTCTCCTCGTGCTCCCACTTCGACCGCCTACAGTCCGGCTTCCGACCCCTCCATTCCACCGAAACAGCCCTGACCAAAGTCACCAATGACCTACTGACCGCCAAGAACAAACACCACTACTCCATCCTGCTACTCCTTGACCTGTCTGCCGCCTTCGACACGGTTGACCACTCCCTTCTTCTCCGGATCCTGGAATCCCTTGGCATCACCCACCTTGCCCTCTCCTGGATCTTCTTATACCTAGCGCACCGGACCTTCAGCGTATCGCACTCCCACACCTCCTCCTCACCCTACCCCCTTTCTGTCGGAGTCCCCCAAGGCTCATCCATGCTCTTATCATCTCCCGCCTTGACTACTGCAACCTCCTTCTCAATGGCCTCCCGGCTAACTCCCTCACACCTCTCCAGTCTATCCTCAACTCCGCTGCCTGACGCATCTACATGTCCTCCCGTTACTCCCCTGTCTCCCCCCTCTGCCAAGCCCTTCACTGGCTCCCTGTCTCCAAGAGATCCCAATTCAAAACACTAACCATGGCGTACAAAGCTATACACAACCTGGCCCCACCATACATCTCCGACCTGGTCTCCCGATACATACCCTCACGCAACCTCCGCTCCTCCCAAGAACTCCTCCTCTGCTCCTCCCTCATCACCTCTTCGCACAACCGAGTCTAGGACTTCTCCCGGGCATCTGCCATACTCTGGAACTCCCTGCCCGAACACGTCAGACACTCTCCTACCCTGAGTAGCTTCAAGTGTCACCTGAAAACTCACTTGTTCCGTCAAGCCTACAACCTGCCATGAGACCCAGGTGACCGCCCCATACCTGACATTCCCCCATCCTACTGTATCCTAACCCGCCCCTCTTAGACTGTGAGCCCTCGTGGACAGGGTCCCTGCCCCTCCTGTACCTGTACGTCCTGATCGCCTAGATTTAGTGTACTTGTTCTTGTCTCCCTCATCCTCATGTAAAGCGCCATGGAACCTAATGGCGCTATATAAATAAATAATAATAATAATAATAATAATAATTCTGGCTCATTTTTTTTCTTTGTTTGAGTTATCTAAGTAGAACCAGGGCTGTGGAGCCTGTAATGGTACCATCACACCAAATAACAACGGCTGCGATGTCGGAAGCGATGCTGTGGGTGTGCGCTCGCTTCCGACATTGCAGCCTAGCTGTCACAGGGCAAGATGTCGTCGGCGACGGCGCTGCGATGTTGGCGCAGCGATCGCTCGCTGGGCTGGGATCGGCCGTGACATTGCTATTGCGGTCACACCGAATGATGCCGCAGGTTGCTTAAGTTGAAATTGACACCCGGCGCTAGGAAATGACGCGAATCGCGTCATAATGCCCCCACTGAAGCCCGTGCGTAATGGGAGAGTGGGGAGGCGCGCAGAGAGGCGCGATTTTGAATCTATTAGGAAGATCACGCCTGAATAGGCGTGATATCATGAAGAGGGGCTGCCTGGATGAGTGACTATGAATAGATAGTCACTCATTAGCATCAATAATGAGGTACTTATAAAACGTTTTTCTTCACTTTGATTAGGTGCATTTAGGAGCAAAAAGGAGTGTAGGGAAAGTGTTAATATGCACTAGGGACAGCTTTTAAGAGCTTAGGAGGTGTTTTGGGGGTGACAGGATCCCTTTAATGTTGAGATGTTAATTGTGCTTGTTCAGGATCATCCAGTAATATGGGAAACGCGTGATCCAGCTTAGGCTAGGGTCACACTTGCACGATTCTAATGGGGCCGTCACACGCGTCAATATCACGTGCACGATCACTGCTGCACGTGACGTTGCAGCGATATTGACGCATGTGACAGGGCGCATCAACCAGCGAGGTTGATGGTCGCCAGGTTTTAGAACATGTTCTAAAACCGGACGACGGTTGCATCGCTGCGTGTGACACCGGGAGATGCGATTAGCCAGCTCCCAGCGCCTCTCAGGAAGCGCTGGGAGCTGGTATCCAGGATAAACTGCGGGTAACTAGGCAGAGCGCGCTGCCTAGATACCCGTTGTGTACCTTAGATACCAGCCGGTGAGCGGAGAAGGCTGGTAACTAAGGTATACATCGAGTATCTAGGCAGCGCGCGCTGCCTAGTTACTCGCAGTTTACCCTGGATACCAGCCTGCAGACATCGTGGAAACGATATAGAAATCGTTTCCACGATGTCGCTGGTAAAATGATCGCTGGCGAGTCTGCCTGTGTGACAGCTCACCAGCGATCATCCGTCAATGTCGTCAGCGATCAGATCGCTGACGACATTGACGTGTGTGACGGACCCATTAGTCCCCTGCGTTGTGTGCAGAAAACTTAGAATTTTTAGATTCTACAACACAGGGGACTTATGGCCACTTTACACGTCCCGATCACGTGGTTCGTGCGTTGGCCCCGATATCGTTCGTGCGTTGTGTGGTGTAAATGTGCAATTCGATGCAAGAACGATGCCAAAACGATATCGGGGAAGAATTGTGCAGGCTCTCCTACTGCCCGATATTGGATGGACGATCTGGCAGGATTGTTCTGTGTGACAGCCCAACACCGACTTGGAGCACAACTTCCCCTATTCACTCCCATGTTAAATGGTCGCTCCTGGGTCGCTCGTCCAAGGGGGCGTAGACATCGCAGTTGTGTTGACTGCCGATATCTCCCTGTGTGACATCTCCTATGCGATCTTGGATTTCATCCAAAAAAGTGTGCGCTCCTGTGCCATTGTATACAATATCGAAACGATGTTGGGACGTGTAAAGTGGCCATTAGAATCGTGCAAGGGTGACCCTAGCCTTATTAAGGAGCTAATTGACCATCATTTACTATACAATCGGCAGCTGATTTGATCATAAGTGTTTGCAAAACCTGAAAAGTCAGTGAGAGAAAAACGCATTGCTGTCGGATTCAAGATGTGGCCAAAAAAACGCACTCGCACCATACTCGCAGGACAATTTGGAAAGCACTCGCAGGATAATACGCAAAGCACTCGCAGGATAATACGCAAAGCACTCGCAGGACTGCCATGCGACAAAAACGCTCCGTTTTTAACGCTTGTAGTGTGCCTTCAGCCATAAGAATATGGACACGTCTGCTCCACACGGAGACATGGTCTGTGCGGAAACAGAGACGTCTGAAAGTGCCCATTAACATTTGGGTATGTGATTACGTGTGTCTCCGGCTTGTGGCTGCACGAGGCCTTAAAAAAGAGGTACTATAGGGGATTTGTGCCGCAAATGTATATGCCACTTTGTATTACTGTGTACAGAGCTGTACTGAGGTAATTCGCAGCTGTGACTGGTGCCTGATGACATAGTACACACAATGAGCACATCCGTGACGTCATTACAGCGACGGTATGACGTCAGAAGCTCTATGACTTGTTTCGTAAAGTATAATACAATCTGCCCAGCACGGTGTATGTCACCTTATTTCATACATTATATAGCTCACAGTACGGAGACAGCTGTGCCCGGTGTGTGGCCTCGTTATTACACCTCACACAACGCTGCACACCTACCTGCACCGCAGACTGTCCTGTCTCCGTGCTCCCGGTTGCTAAGGAGGCCATGTTAGAGCTACAGCCGGCGCTCGCAGGACACGCCCCCTGGGCGGAGCCAGGACCGAGAGGTGAGGGGGACGGTGGGCGGAGAAAGGGACAAGACAGTGAGTGAGCGCGGGACTGAGGAGAGAAGGGCGGGAAGAGCCGCCGGTGTGTATGAGCCGCCACAGGCTTCACCTGTGTGTATGGGTGACCGCCCCGGACTGGCCTCACCTCAGAGCTGCACCTGTGTGTGTGACCGGCCTCACCTAAGGACTGCACCTGTGTGTGTATGACTGCCTGGGACCGGCCTCACCTTATGGCTGCACTTGTGTGTATGGGTGACTGCCCTGGACTGGCCTCACCTAAGGAAAGCACCTGTGTGTGTGACTGCCCTGGACCGGCCTCACCTTATGGCTGCACCTGTGTGTATGGGTGACTGCCCTGGACTGGCCTCACCTAAGGACTGCACCTGTGTGTGTATGACTGCCTGGGACCGGCCTCACCTTATGGCTGCACTTGTGTGTATGGGTGACTGCCCTGGACTGGCCTCACCTAAGGAAAGCACCTGTGTGTGTGACTGCCCTGGACCAGCCTCACCTTATGGCTGCACTCAGGGGCGTAACTAGAACTGGCAGGGCCCCATAGCAAACTTTTGAACGGGGCCCCCTCCAAGACACGCCCCCAATGACATGCCCCCTTCAAGACACACCCCCTTACCGAATCAGTGTTAACAGGCTGACGCCACCCAGTTTACCGTATATACTCGTGTATAAGCCGACCCCCCTACTTTTGCCCCCAAAACCTGGGAAAACCTATTGACTCGTGTATAAGCCGAGGGTGGACCCCAGCATAGGTATACAGCCCCCAGCAAAGTGGTATACAGCAGCCTCTCCAGTGGTAGTATACAGCAGCCTCCCCAGTGGTATATACAGGCCCCAGCAGTATATACAGTAGCCCCAGTGGTATACAGCAGCCTCCCCAGTGGTATATACAGCAGCCCCAGTGGTATACAGCAGCCTCTCCAGTGGTAGTATACAGCAGCCTCCCCAGTGGTATATACAGGCCCCAGCAGTATATACAGTAGCCCCAGTGGTATACAGCAGCCTCCCCAGTGGTATATACAGGCCCCAGCAGTATATACAGTAGCCCCAGTGGAATACAGCAGCCTCCCCAGTGGTATATACAGCAGCCCCAGTGGTATACAGCAGCCTCCCCAGTGGTATATACAGCAGCCCCAGTGGTATACAGCAACCTCCCCAGTGGTATATACAGCAGCCCCAGTGGTATACAGCAACCTCCCCAGTGGTATATACAGGCCCCAGCAGTATATACAGCAGCCCCAGTGGTATACAGCAGCCTCCCCAGTGGGTATATACAGGGCCCCAGTGAGTATATACAGGCCCCCAGTGGGTATATACAGGCCCCCAGTGGGTATATACAGGCCCCAGTGGGAATATACAGGCCCCCAGTGGGTATATACAGGCCCCCAGTGGGTATGTAGCGACCGGTGGTAAGGCCGCGGGTGTGTGTGTATGATCTTTCTCAACAGAATCTCCATACTCAGGTTTAACCGATAATAACATTTCTTTACTGTAAAACATATTTATCTCACAGTCAACCGAACTATATGCGCACTTGTATATATTAGAGTCTCTGGATCTTCACTTCTTCCGGGTACGCAGCAAGAAAAGAAAACACAACAATGAAGGTATCTTTCCCTAACTTTCCCTAAAATCACGTACCAGTCTTATCACAGAAGAAGATGTCGCTCCCACGTAGCAGGCCTGGGGATCTCCTCACTCTTCTTCTTTGGTCTCCTTCTGCAGGTAACAGTCTGTCTCTCCCAGTCTCAGGGCACACAGAGCAACAGCAGAAGGGAGATCACAGCAGCACAAATGGCTCCCTTATGTCGGTCACGGCCCCAGCACATGCACTCTGGGTGCTCGGCGGGCAAGGTTTTGCAGAGCGGCCAGAGTCACAGCACCAAAGTCCAGTGGCCCAGGATCAGTCACAGGGGCTTCTGCGGGGTGATTTTTCCGGCAAGGTGTAGCAAAGTAGTCCACTTTAAACAGACATCCGCAGGTAGATCTTCTCAGCTCTGGATTTATACTGCTCTGATTCTCTGCTTTCACTTCCTGGTTAAACAACAGAGATGACTGGGAGTTTCCCAGCTCTGTGATTGTACAGTCCACTGATGCCCCCTGGTGGACAAGTGCGGACTGTGCACAGTTCCTTTCAGTTTCAATTTCAATAATACAATCTGAATTGTACACCTCATTACAGGTATATACAGGGCCCCAGTGAGTATTTACAGGCCCCCAGTGGGTATATACAGGCCCCCAGTGGGTATATACAGGCCCCCAGTGGGTATATACAGGCCCCCAGTGGGTATATACAGCCCCCAATGGGAATATACAAGCCCCCAGTGGGAATATACAAGCCCCCAGTGGGAATATACAGGCCCCAGTGGGAATATACAGGGCCCCAGTGGGAATATACAGGCCCCCAGTGGGAATATACAGGCCCCCAGTGTGTATATACAGGCCCCAGTAGGTATATACAGGCCCCCAGTGGGAATATACAGGCCCCCAGTGTGTATATACAGGCCCCAGTGGGAATATACAGGCCCCCAGTGTGTATATACAGGCCCCAGTAGGTATATACAGGCCCCCTCCACTCCTCCTCTGCTGCACACGTCACCTGTAAAGGAATACATCATACTTACTTATCTCTGCCGGCTGCCGCTGTCGCCGCTCTGCACCGCGCTCCGTCTTCATCCAGCTTCTTCCTGGTTGTGACCGCCGGGTGCAGGCAATGACGTCACAACCAGGAAGAAGCTGGATGAAGACGGAGCACGGTGCAGAGCGGCGGCAGCAGCCGGCAGAGATAAGTAAGTATGATGTATTCCTTTACAGGTGACGTGTGCAGCAGAGGAGTGGGGGGCCTGTATATACCTACTGGGGGGGCCTGTAGCTGACCGGATAGCAGCGTAGCGGCGCTGGGTCCGGGCCCCCCACAAGGGCCGGGCCCCAAAGCGACTGCTACGTCTGCTATGCCGGTAGTTACGCCCCTGGCTGCACTTGTGTGTATGGGTGACTGCCCTGGACCGGCCTCACCTTATGGCTGCACTTGTGTGTATGGGTGACTGCCCTGGACTGGCCTCACCTTATGGCTGCACTTGTGTGTATGGGTGACTGCCCTGGACTGGCCTCACCTAAGGAAAGCACCTGTGTGTGTGTGTGTGTGACTGCCCTGGACCGGCCTCACCTTATGGCTGCACCTGTGTGTATGGGTGACTGCCTGGGACCGGCCTCACCTCAGAGCTGCACCTGTGTGTATGGGTGACCGCCCGGACTGGCCTCACCTAAGGACTGCACCTGTGTGTGTGACTGACCGCCTGGGACCGGCCTCACCTCAGAGGTAGGTGTGTGTGTGTGTGTGGTTGTCCGGCTGCACCTGTGTGTATGGGTGACTGTCCTGGACTGGCCTCACCTCAGGGCTTCACCTGTATGTGACCGCCTTGGACCGGCTTTACCTCAGGGCTGAAGGATGGCAATGCAGCAGCTTCTCAACCAGTGCGCTTTTCCTATCTATACAGTCATGGCCAAAAGTTTTGAGAATGACACCAAAATTCTATTTTCACATGATCTGCTGCCCTCTGGTTTTTATTTGTGTTTGTCTGATGTTTATATCACATACAGAAATATAATTGCAATCATATTATGATTATCAAAAGGTTATATTGACAGAATGAGTTAGGCTGCCTTCACATTAGCGTTTGGCGCCGCAGCGTATGATGCGCATGCGTATCAGCAAGGCAATATGCATGCATACGCAGTCAAACGCACGTTTTTTTTTATACGCAAGTGCATACAAAATCCTATTAAAAAACGCAGCGTTTCCATGCGTATGCATGCGTTTATGCATCCGCATGCGTTTATTCTCATGGGTGGAGAGTGGGCGTCTACCTTTAAACCTTTTCTGGGCATGCGCACTATGCGTCCCAAAACAAGTCATACGCAATGTGTTGCTTAGCCCTGCGTATCCATAGACAGCAATGCTAATAATATCCACAGGTGTCCGCATGCGGATGGTTGCGGATTTTTCATACTCCAAAAAATGCAACATGTTGCGTCCCGGGTGCGGACGCAGGACCCTGGAGGGAGCAGATATCATCCGCACACGAACGCAGCAAACGCAGGCACTATGCGTTCCTATGTTAAACATAGGAACGCAGTGCGCATGCGTTTGACTGCGTATGGGAACGCAGCATACGCTGCCTTCCCATACGCAAATGTGAAGGCAGCCTTAATGCAGCAAGTCAATATTTGCAGTGTTGACCCTTCTTCTTCAGGACCTCTGCAATTCTCCCTGGCATGCTCTCAATCAACTTCTGGACCAAATCCTGACTGATAGCAGTCCATTCTTGCATAATCAATGCTTGCACAGAACCACAAGTTCTCAATGGGATTAAGATCTGGGGAGTTTCCAGGCCATGGACCCAAAATCTCTGTTTTGTTCCCTGAGCCATTTAGTTTATCACCTTTGCTTTATGGCAAGGTGCTCAATCATGCTGGAAAAGGCATTGTTGGGCGCCAAACTGCTCTTGGACGGTTGGGAGAAGTTGCTCTTGGAGGACATTCTGGTACCATTCTTTATTCATGGCTGTGTTTTTAGGCAAGACTGTGAGTGAGCCGATTCCCTTGGCTGAGAAGCAACCCCACACATGAATGGTTTCAGGATGCTTTACAGCTGGCATGAGACAAGACTGGTGGTAGCGCTCACCTCTTCTCCGAATAAGCTGTTTTCCAGATGTCCCAAACAATCGAAAAGGGGATTCATCAGAGAAAATGACTTTACCCCAGTCCTCAGCAGTCCACTCCCTGTACCTTTTGCAGAATATCAGTCGGTCCCTGATGTTTTTTCTGGAGAGAAGTGGCTTCTTTGCTGCCCTCCTTGAAACCACTCCTTGCTCAAAGAGTCTCCGCCTCACAGTGCATGTAGAAGCACTCACACCAGCCTGCTGCCATTCCTGAGCAAGCTCGGCACTGCTGGTAGTCCGATCCCGCAGCTGAAACAGTTTTAAGATACGGTCCTGGCGCTTGCTGGTCTTTCTTGGGCGCCCTAGAGCCTTGTTGACAACAATGGAAGCTCTCTCCTTGAAGTTCTTGATGATGCGATAGATTGTTGACTGAGGTGCAATCTTTCTAGCTGCGATACTCTTCCCTGTTAGGCCATTTTTGTGCAGTGCAATGATGGCTGCACGTGTTTCTTTAGAGATAACCATGGTTAACTGAAGAGAAACAATGATACCAAGTGCCAGCCTCCTTTTGAAGTGTCCAGTGGTGTCATTCTTACTTAATCATGACTGACTGTTCGCCAGCCCTGTCCTCATCAACACCCACACCTGTGTTAATGGAACAATCACTAAAACGATGTTAGCTACTCCTTTTAAGGCAGGACTGCAATGATGTTGAAATATGTTTTTGGGGTTAAAGTTCATTTTCTAGGCAAATATTGATTTTGCAAGTAATTGCTGTTAAGCTGATCACTCTTTATGACATTCTGGAGTATATGCAAATTGCCATTAGAAAAACTGAAGCAGTAGACTTTGTTACAATTAATATTTGTATCATTCTCAAAACCTTTGGCCATGACTATTTATGTATTGGTGTTTCCTGTCCCTATTGGGGATGAAGAGGTTCTCCTGAGGGTGTGGGGCTGGCAAAGCAGCCCTCTTACTTATCCAGCAGGGCAGCGGGTCGATTGGGCCGGATGCTCCTTCCCAGGCCGCTCCTGCTCCGGAAGGAGCAGGACCACAACACTCTCATTGCACCTACGGGTAACGCTGAGCGGTGCAGTCGGGCCATAGTCCTCCATGAGCTCTTCAGCCTCCTCTCTCCCTCCGGGTGGTTTCACGCCCGAAGGTGACGCCGCAGCACGTCACTTCCGGGTTTCAGTCCGCCCGGATTACACATCACTTCCAGTTTCTGGGCCCCTGGCCTCACTTCGTTGGTGGCCGCTGTGCGAGACCTGCGTGGGGAGGGAAAGAGCTGAGGCATCGGGTGCCATTTCACAGCGCAAGGCCAGAGTTCCTTGCCATATAAGGACCCCTGATGGGACACCCAAGGTAAGCCGCCCCCCACCCCCCCTTTTTTTTTTTTTGTTAGAGAGGATGTCTCATGCTAAGATGGATGTGGTCCTTGGCACTGCGGCTGCAGAGCCCTGCGCTGCCTCAACCCCAGTAAGTATTGGATGTATGAGGTCTGTGTAGCCTGCACCCCTTGCTTAGGGCTATTTCTCATTTCTTCTTTCCCTTTTATGTGTTAAGGTACCCTATACACGGCACGACTTTGAAACGATGTCGGCAACGATCTCATGGGCGCGCAGTCGTTTCCGACATCTTTTGACATCGTTGGTGAGATATCACATGTCTAGATATTGTGGTCGACTCGCCAACGATGTAGTGAGCAGGTATTGTTCGCACAACCCAGCGAACGATACCTGCTCATTGCTGTGAATGGGCGAAGTCGTCAACGACATCGTTATCGCGGTGTCACACACAAAGATATAGCAGGTTGGCTGATCGTGTGATTTGAGTACATGTTCTCAAACCTGCGATCAGCGATCCAACGACTTATCGAAGTTGAATCTCGGTGTTACACACAACGACGTCCTAACGATGTCACTGGAACGCCTCCAAATACTGTGATGTATCAGCTCCATCGTCAACAATGTTGTGCTGTGTAACGGGGCCTTTACAGAAGAAAAGGATCAGGGGGGGGGCGTGTCCAGCTGCTCATGGCGCCGGTCGCAGGTTAGGTGAGCTCCGCCGTCTTTCCACAAAAACGGCACCCTAACGACTAATCCCGACTCCAGCTGCAACCTCCCACCTCTGTACGCCTCTGAGACGGAGCTGAGATGCCCAAACCGGCACAATCAAGGCGCCGGACCGAGCATAGACTCACAGAATATTTCGGCACTGAGCGGCAAGGCGACTCCTCCGCCAAAATGGCGCCGGGTCGAGCCTCACAGGAGCGTCCTCCACATGATCTGCGCTCCCAGCGCTCCACAGAAAGAAGGGACCCGGGCCCGTGTGATGATCCTCCGGTCACCCAATCGGTCCTTCAAGACTGTCTCGCAGCCTTCCGAACCTCCCTCATGGCGGACATGGCGGCACTGATCGGTAATATGAGGGAGGACCTGGGGGCCCTTGCGGCTCAGACTTCACAGCTGGAGGGCAAGGTAACGGAAGTTGCTAAGGCCCATAACGCCCTGGCTGACAACTACACAGACTTAGACCGAGAGATGGGCTCATTTGCGGGAGCCCTGAACCACATGGAGGACCGGCTACGACGCAATAATTTCAAAATACGCGGGATGGCGGAGGAGAATAATAATGCCTCAGATGCTAGAGTCACAGCTGCCGCCTTTCTGTCGGCGGTTTTCCCTGACCTTCCTCCAGCGGAGCTCGCTATGGATAAGGCTTTTCGCATTCCTAAGCCTCGGAGCCTCCCCCCCTCGGTCCCTAGAGACATATTGGTGCACATGAGATATCCGGGAATCACCGATGCGCTGTTTAACCGGATGAGAAGGGGCCCTCCGCTCCCCAGCCCATATGAGCACATCTCCATCTACCAAGACCTGTCCCCGGGGACGCTGGCGAGGCGTCGGGATTTTGCATCCAGCTGCAGAGTGCTGAGGGATAGGGAGATCCCATATGCCTGGGGCTCCCCTGTGTCCCTAAACTTCAGGTTTGATGGCAAGAGACAATCATTTGATTCGCCGACTCTGCTGAGGAAGACGCTTAGGGCATGGAGACTGACCTCTGCCCCCTCACCACAACACCCGGAAGCGGCGAGAGAGGCCCCGGCGGGAGGCGATCGGCTGGAGGAAGAGGCTGCCCCTGAATAGGCTTATACAACCACTATGGATCCATGGGAACTTTATAGCGTTATTCGTGGATTGATGGCGGAGATCTATGGGTTAATCCCATAAGGTATCGTACTTTTTAGTGTTCCCGGTGATCACCGGCTTCCCCCTGAGTGGTGCTTGGTGGAGGGGACTGGTGAATTACAGGGAACCCCCCCAAGAACTTGACTCCGATCTTGGATGTCCCTTTACTAGTGAGCGTTTTAGTTTAATTTTTATTTGTATTTGATTTGTGTATGTATTTCCCCATTTCCCACTTACATGTAGCTCTTGCAACCCCTTCCCCCCCCTTCTACTGAAGACTCTTCAATCCTTTGGGAATAATTCCCCATTTTTGTTTCTTACTTCAACCCTTTTTTCTTTTCCCCCATCTCCTTCCTCTCTTCCCCTCTCTACCTTCTCCTATCTCCTCCCTTTCTCCCCTTCTAGCCCTCTCTTTCTATCTGATCCTCCCCGGGTCCTGCTATGCAGTTGAAAATTTTGTCACTGAACGTGAATGGCCTCAATTCTCCCCACAAGAGGTCTTACTTGTGGAGAGAAGCTAGGTCATCTGGGGCTGACATCCTGTGTTTCCAGGAGACCCACCTGCTTGAGGCTGACAATGTGCGGCTCCGACACCCGAATTACCCACATAGCTTCTTTGCAAATGCACCCCAAAAGAAGGCGGGGGTCTGCATTTTTGTCAGCCACAAGACGCAGTTTTCCCTCATCTCCTCTTTTGCTGACGGCGCAGGTAGATTTGTAGGAGTGCGTTGTGAGATAGGAGGAACCAGGTACACTATAGTCACGATCTATAGTCCAAATGTGGGCCAAGCGAAGTTTCTGCGATATCTGTTCGGCCGCATTCGGCAGGAGACGGAGGGGAGACTTATCGTCTGCGGCGACTTCAATGCAGTCATGGAGCCCCGTATTGACTCCTCTTCCTCTGTGTTTAGGAATAGGAGTTCGTTTGGAGACCTCTGCCAGGAGTTCCACCTCCATGATGTCTGGAGATACCAGCACGCGGAGGAGAGGGACTATTCCTTCTACTCCCCGGCGCACAAATCCTATTCCAGAATAGACTTGTTTCTGCTTAATGACATAGCCCTGGATAGGTGCCGTTCATCGAAGCTTGGTCTGATCACGTGGTCGGACCATGCCCCGATTGAATTGGAAATGGAACTGGACGTCGGAGGTGGAGCTTCGAGATCTTGGAGGCTTCATGCGGACCTCCTGACTGACTTGACAACAGCCGATGATTTGGGCTCCGCTTTGAAGGAGTACTTTGAATTGAACGACGTAGATCAGATTCCGGATGACGTGCTCTGGTATGCGCACAAGGCGGTGATGCGTGGTCTGTGTATACAAAAGGCATCGATCGCAAAACGCCGTAGAGAACGTCTTGTTAAAGACTGGACGTCAGAATTGTCTCGTTTAGAGGCACTCAATAAGGCGTCGCCATCTTGTGCGCTTATCTCGCAGATTGGTCAACTCCGGAATGATCTCCGGGTGCTGTTCCTCAAACAACATGAGAATGGTCTTAGAAGACTCCGAACTAAATACTATGAAGCAGGTGACCGGGCAGGTAAGCTGTTGGCTCGCAGACTAAAAAGAAGGACAGCGAAGGGAATGGTGACGGCAATCAGAGATGAACGGGGAGCACTGATTAGGAACCCTTCGGACATAGTAGAGGTTTTTGCCTCGTACTACGAGCAACTATACAATTTACATTCTGATCCGCAGACTCCCCAACCCACTACGGAAAACATACGTATGTTTTTGGGGACTCTTGACATCCCCACTCTCTCGCCTGATTTACTGGCTTCGCTCAATGCCCCCTTTACTGAGTTGGAAATTACCGGGGTTCTGAAAGGACTGAAAACCAATAAGGCACCAGGCCCGGATGGGCTGATCAATGAATATTACAGGCTCTACGGACAGGTCCTTACGCCTTATCTCTTGCGCCTCTTCAACACGTGGCAAGCGCAGGGCTATATTCCCGATTGTGCGCTGGAAGCCACGATATCGACAATACCCAAAGCAGGGAAGGCTCAGGACAGTCCGCAGAATTTCAGACCCATATCTCTACTAAACACGGATCTGAAACTGTACGCTAAACTTTTGGCTTCACGTTTGAGCAGTGTGATCCCCCTTCTGGTTCATCAAGACCAGGTCGGATTTGTGCAGAGTAGGCAAGCGAATGACGGGACGAGGAGAATGCTAGACTTGATAGAGGTGGCGGAGAGGAAGGGTGCCCCCAGTGTGTTTCTGTCGCTTGATGCTGAGAAGGCCTTCGACAGGGTACACTGGGGCTACCTTCGGGAGGTTCTCTCGGCCTTTGGTATTTCGGGCCCTATCCTGTCAGCTATTCTTAGTCTTTATTCGAACCCGTGTGCAAGAGTTTTATCCTGTGGATATAAGTCCAGGCTCTTCCGTATCACCAATGGCACCCGACAGGGATGTCCCCTGTCGCCTCTGGTCTTTGCTCTGATCATGGAGCCGCTAGCAATATCTTTGAGAGCGGACCCCTTGATTACCGGTATTATGGTCGGGCGTCACAGACATGTTGTTGGACTATACGCTGACGATGTCATTGTGGTTACGGAAGACCCCCTTTCCTCCCTTCCTGGAATTGTACAGAAACTTGACTGCTTTGCACAGATATCATACTATAAGCTCAACGCCACCAAATCAGTGCTGTTCCCTATCTGCCTACCGGAGGGAGATGTGGCTGCCCTCACCGCCTTGTTCCCTTTTGCATGCTCTCCGAAGGGCATACCGTATCTAGGGATCTTTTTGTGTCCCTCCAAACGTGTAGCGGTGGAAAACATGGACCGACTTTTGAACGACCTTGACAGAGCCCTGTCGGATTTTCCACTGAGCTCGATGTCATGGATTGCCAGGATCCAGGCGGTGAGGATGCTGTGGCTCCCTAAAATTTTATATCTCTTCAGATGCATCCCAGTCCACTTTCCCAAAAAGCTGATCCTACGCCTACAACGCATGATCTCCAGATGTGTTTGGGGGACCGCGCCAGCTAGAGTTAGGGGATCCCTTCTATACCGTCACCTGACGAGGGGCGGCATGGGAGTGCCGGATGTGGAAAAATATCGTAGGGCGGTGGTCTTGGAGGCAGCGGGGAAGTGGTGGCACGACGAAGATTCTCAGGGATGGAAGCAGATAGAACAGGGTTCGCTGAGGGGGGGATCATTAAGATCTCTCCTCGCAGCGAACTCAGTGGCTCCCCTGCTGGATACTGATTTTCTCCAAACAGTCACTGAACTACTGACAGTACACCGTTCAGTACAAGGAGACTGGACCAAGATCCCTCCTGGTGACTTTCCCTTGGAGGCGTTCTACTGGCTGATCCCTACCTTCTCGATGACACCATGGAGAAATGTGGGCCCCAAATCCCTTGCGGATCTACTCCAGGGCTGTAGAGGGCTCACGGTGGAGGAATTACTGGCCAAATATCCAGACCTCAGGGCTACTTTTCTACACTTCCATCAGATTGTGCACTTTATTCGCTCCCCCGCTTTCTCTCATGACTTGGGCGCCCCTGGAACACCCTCGGCATTCAGACGTTCCTTGATAGCGGTACCTAGACCACCAAAATCACTATCGGCACTTTACTCGGACTTAATTGACAGGGATGCCCCCCTGAGTCTATCCTACACAATCAAATGGGAACAGGACCTCTCATTTAGGGCAAGCGAAGAGGATTGGGAAGACGCTATACATTGTATCAGGGAGGCATCTAGGTGTTTGAACCATGTTGAACTTCTCAAAAAAATACATCTGCGCTGGTACACCAGCCCGACAAAATTAGCGAGCTTTGGCAGGGGGGCCTCCCCGCTATGTTGGAAGCTGTGTGGCATGCGGGGAGACTTGCCCCACATGTGGTGGAGTTGTCCAGAGGTGGCACGGTTCTGGTTGCTAGTCTCGGGGCTTTTGGACTCGGTTACTGAGACAAAGATCCCTTTGGAGCCGCAGGTTGCTGTCCTCCATGTGGGGGTTATGGCATACCCTCCGGTGATACGTCGAGTAGTGACATACATATTGACGGCGGCCAGGGTCTGTGTCGCCTCTAGGTGGAAACAACCCTCCCTTCCGACGCTGAGTGATCTCACTGAAAAGATAAATCTGATTTTTTATAACGAGTACTATCTAGCTCTAGACCGAGGCGAGCGGAGATATGTCTCCGAGGCCTGGGATTTATGGGGGGCACACCCGCTGGCTCGGCGCCCTCCGCTGTAGGCCAAGCGGGCTTACTCCTGAAATCCCCCCACTGAGAGGAAGATGGAGCGGACCTGGGGATGGACCAGTTCACTCCTTCACTCCTTTGCTCTTTTACCTTCTTTACACTCCTATATTCCCTCTCACTTCCCCTCCTCTAGCTTTATTATTATTATTATTTTTCTTCTATTCTTTCCCTCCCTACCCTACAGTATACATGTGTTCCTGTTATCCCTCCTTTTCCCTCTCCTTCTTCTTATTTCTCTACAATTTTTACTCAGGATTATAATAAATTACGCACCTGACTGTCAGGTCCATGGCCTCTAACCTGGTGGTGAATTCTATGCGTGAGACCCCTATCCAATACATCAATCGCATAACTGCCTATGAGTTGATCTATATGGACTTAGCCTTACGACTTACATCAGAAGCCTACAATATCGAAGATCCACATAAGACATGAACAGTGAAAGACAACAACTTTCATCATCAAGCGTTCCAGTATCAAAGACTGCCTTATACGGAATGCAACTGCTCAGGTTCTACCAAACTCCCCGAACCCCATAGTCATTTGGAGAACATCCCTGGGAATACCTTCTTCCTTTCCCCTCTTTACTCTGTCACTTATCCTCCCATCCTCCCCTTTCTCTATTTTGTTATGTATGCTAATACATTCATTATATGTTTGATTTATTGTATTGTACGAGAAACTGTTAATAAAAATTACTTATGACAAAAAAAAAGAAAAGGATCAGACTCAGAAACAAAAAGTGAAGTCCCAGCCTTGCAAATGTGTCTACTAAGTTGTCTTCTTCCCACAAGAAACTTCTGTGCCTGAATTGTACTGACAAGGTCATGAGGGATGAAAAATCTTCCCTAATGGATGAGCTTAAGGATCTCATTAAACAAGAGATCAGGTCCTCTCTTGCTTTTGTCTCACAGTCTCCTCCAGTTATGCCTTCTAAGAAAAGGAAGATCACCCTTGATGAGTGTGCTCCAGAGGCCTCTGAGGCTTCAGGTTCAGAAGAAGGCTTGGTGGAGGACTCGGATACTCTCCTGAGCAGGGAAAAAGAGTGATGCTCCTAGGAGATATTATTTTGCTTCTGAGGACATTGCAGAATTGGTGTTGGCTGTACAGGATACCATGGGTATGGAGGATGAAGTACCAGCTCAGTCAGTACAGGATGTCATGTGTTCGGGGGCCTACAGTCCATCCGTTTTCCCTGTACATGACAATTTAAAGGAATTGATCATGGAGGAATGGAAGTTTCCAGAAAAGATCCATGTGATCCCCACTGGGATGAAGGGGTGGTTCCCTCTGGACCCTTCCGCTTCGAAGCTGTAGTCAGACATCCCGAAAATCGATGTCCAGATCGCAAAAGTAGCTAACAAAACTACCCTGCCATTTGAGGACTCCTCTCAGCTGAAGAATCCAATGGACAGGAAGACTGACAGTTGTGAGTCGATTTCATTTCTTATTTCAGCTAACATCGCGGCTACTTGTGTCGCTAGGAGCATGGCATATTGCCCACAGTACACGTAGAGAAGACCTCTTAGCCTCCGTTCCATTATTGCAGAAGGCTTCCTGTTTTCTAGCCGATTCTTCGACGGAATCCATAAAAACGGCTGCTAGAACGATGGTTCTGTCAAATACCACTAGGCGTGCAGTTTGGCTTCAAACATGGAGTGGGGACATGGCTTTAAAAAGCAAGTTGTGCTCCATTCCAGTTCCAAGGCAAATATGTGTTTGGTCAGGTGTTGGACCAACTACTGGAGAAAGATGCGGATAAAAAGGGCCTTTTTGAATTAAAATCGAAGCCTAAGTCTTTTCGTCCCTAACATCCTTATAGGTCCCAGACCCAGTCCCATCAGCTAAGGGACAAAGGAAAGGATGGCCGCTGGAGTTATGCAAAAGGGGGTAAGGGGAGGAGTATCTTCTCCTCTCGCCCCCAAGACAAAAAGTGGCTCCATCCTGGTAAGAGGAAGACTTACCACCTTTCTTCCCCGATGGCGGGAAATTACATCGGACCGACAAACTCTTCGTCTCCTCCGGGATGGGATGAGGATTGTGTTTTACTCACCAACATCTGCGAGTGACCACACTTTCATCACAGAAACTCCAGTCTTCCCTCTGGAGGGAGGTCCAGAACCTCCTCCTCATGAGAGCGGTAATCCCGATTCCAGAAGGGGAGATTGGGAGGAGACATTAGTCCCATCTATTCCTGGTAAAGAAGCTAAATGGTTCCTACAGGACCATTATAAATCTGAAACATCTCAATAAGCACGTAGCCTACTCCCGATTCAAGATGTAATCCATCAGGTCGACTGTTCTACTGAGTGGGAAAAATTTTCTTATGGCAACTTTGGATCTCCAGGACGCATATTATCATTTCCCTCACACCATGACAGCACCGTGACATGAGAGAGGAGGATCTGCCCTGGATCAGGAAACCCTACTGAAGATGAAAAGGGCGGCCCCTCTCTCGAGCCCTTCAGTGTGGTTTCCTGTTCCTGGGCAGGAACACCTAGTGACGATACCTGTGATCCTGGGGATGGGTGCTGGCAGGAGGCATCCATGTTCCCTTTATGCCGCCGGGGTCAGGGTGTGGGCTGAAGCCTGCAGGATCTCTTAAGTGGATCCCCCTTTGGTGGGCCCCATAGAGGCATTCTAGCTGGTGCGGCGTGTAGCGGTAAGCCGCATCTCTTTGAGTGCGCACGCTTCCTGTGCGGCCACTTCCGGTTGTGGCCTGATGACCTCACACAACCCTCATGGGGAGCAGCGCACTTCTGGTTTCAGTTCGCTGGCCACGGGCGTTGGTATTTTACCGCCTTTTCCTTCCAGAGACATGTACAACAGGAGGGTGCCAGCGTCACTGTAATGTCGGAGCAGGGCATGCCCAGCGTGGAGGAGCCCAGGGCCTCGCAAAGCGCAGTACTTTGCCAGCATCTGGATGGGTGAGTGCCTTGTTACAAGGCAGATTTTTATTGTTGCTCTGTTCTGTCTCTCTTGTTATAGGCGAAAAAATGTACAGAAAAGACCAAAAATCAAGGTCTGTGTTATGTGCAAGAAGGACCAGCCCAAGAGTTATTCAGAAAAGCTTTGTCCTGCATGTATAGAGCGGGTTATTGTGGAGGAGACTCCAAACCTCTTTCAGACTATTAAAACCTTAATTCAAGAGGAGGTTAAAGACATGGTGCGGAATGAGATGCGCCTTTTTGGGCTCTCGGGCCCTGCTTAGGTTACAACTGCCAACCAGTCCCTCTCTCAGGCTATTGCAACTGGTTCCCAGCCACAAGGGTCAGGGGGGTAACTCCCAGGAGGAAGGATTAATCAGAGAAGGGCAACCTGTTTGCTCTGATCCATCCTTCAGAAGAGGATGGGGTGCATCATGTTTTCCAGCTGAAAACATTGGCAGGTTATTGAAGCTCATACGGACAACCATGGAGGTGGAATCTCCAAAAGAGCAGAAGTCTGTCCAGGATGAAATGTTAAGTAACTTTCAAGATCGCAAACAGCGGGTGTTTCTGGTACATGATAGCCTTTTGTCATTGATTAAGAAAGAATGGAAAAAACCTGTTAAATTGTCTGTCCCCCAATTCCTGAAAATAAAATATCCTTTTTCTGAGGAAGTCTCCCAAAATTGGGAAAAAAAAAACAAGATTGATGCAGCTATTGCCTAAGTTTCTAAAAATGTGGCTCTCCCTTTTGAGGATGTGGGATCCTTGAAAGACCCCCTTGACAAAAAGTCTGATAGCTTTCTTAAAGGGGCTTGGGAAGCCACAGCGTATACCTTTAAGCCCAATATCACTGCTACCTGTACAGCAAGATCTCTCATCAAATGGCTTCAAGATCTGGAAACTCAGATTAAAGACTGCTGTCCTAGGGAGCAGCTCCTGGAGGCCCTTCATGCTATGCATAAAGCAGCAAGATTTCTGGACGACGCTTCTGTGGACAGTATTAAATTAGCAGCCCAAGCCTGTACCCTTACCAACTCCAATTGTACAACTCTTTGGCTTAAAGTGATCCTAAACCCACAAACTGACCCCCCCACATCTTTAGACCTGTCCCTGCACCCCCTCTTATCATTTCTAGCCATCCCTTTTGCAGAAAAAAATCGCTTTTGTAAAGTAGAGAAAAAGTTATATTACTTTGTCCTGTGTGAGTTCTCTCTTTCTGAGGAAGCCGCAAATAGGCAGGGCCTGTCTGCTGCTGCCTTGTAATTATGCACGCCCCTCTCTGCTTCTAAGAGCCTGGCCGCGTCATGAAAGGGGCGGGGCTAAATAGTGTCATACCGGAGCCCCGCCCCCTTTCATGACACGGCCAGGCTCTTAGAAGCAGAGAGGGGCGTGCATAATTACAAGGCAGCAGCAGACAGGCCTCGCCTATTTGCGGCTTCCTCAGAAAGAGAGATCTCACACAGGACAAAGTAATATAACTTTTTCTCTACTTTACGAAAGCGATTTTTTTCTGCAAAAGGGATGGCTAGAAATGATAAGAGGGGGTGCAGGGACAGGAATAAGGATGTGGGAGGGTCAGTCTGTGGGTTTAGGATCACTTTAAGGAATGGAAGGCGTATTTTCAGTCAAAAATTAGATGGTGTGCCATTCCGTGTCGTGACGATTATTTGTTCGGCTCAGCATTGGATGAAGTGCTTGAAAAAGCGGCGAATAAGAAGAAACATTTTCTTTGTCCTCCTGCTCATAGATTTCGAAGACCCTTTTATTCCACCTCAGATAGGAGAGGCAGAGGTAATCAGCATAAGGATTCCTCTAGACATAGTCAGTCTTGGCAGGGTAACAGGAGTCAAGATAAGGGATACCTATATAACAAACCTAGCTATAGGGGATAACATGGACGGCAATGACTCCAGCCTCTGGTGGAGGGTAGACTTCAGTGCTTTACCTCACAGTGGTTTTCACTTTCGGATTCCCAACGGGTGGTAAACTCCATTTCTCAAGGAGTGAAACTCACCTTTTGCCTCTCTTCCCCCCCTCCCCCCAATCAGATGTTGATTTGTCATGCAAAACCTGGAAAGCAATTTCAAATAGAACAGGAGGTGTCCTCGCTGCTGGACAAAGGAGTCCTGACATACGTTCCAAATTCAGAAACAGGAAAAGGTTTTTTTAGTAATCTTTTTCTCGTTCGAAAACAAGATGACTTTTCGTTCTATTTTTTTTAATCTTAAACTCTTGATTCAAATTTCTTTCCGTAGAAAAATTCAAAATGGAGGCCCTGAAATCAATAGTCAGACTACTTTTCCAGCTTGCTCTCATGGTGGTCATCGACTTAAAGGATGCCTATTACCATGTCAAACTCACAGGGAACAGGGAATAGGAGTAAGCTCACCCCTCCTTCTCAGAAGATCCAGTCAGGTGCTGCAGCTGACGGCCGGCCACCGCCCAAGTCAAGGAATATAATGAAGATATGCTGGCACCTTCATCCGATGAAAAAGTTTTTACTTTATTATGTAATTCACAACATTAAAATAAAAGCATCTTGGTGGCTGAGCATGCCCCGTCAGACGCGTTTCGATAAAAATCTTTATCAATGACAAAGAGGCAACAAAACAACATGCAATATATATATACAAAAAACATTACACCTGTGAGATTACAAACGAGTGTCACCTGAATGGGTTAAGTAAAAAACAATGACTTGAATGGTCTCATTATAGAATATAGGAAAAAAGTTCTCTAAAATGCAAAGGAACTACTTTATATTACAACATGAAGGATAGCAGCAAAGATACAAGAACATGTGCATATGTATAATGTATATAGCAATAGATTAAATGAATAGTGGCAATGTACAGAGAGAGGGGATACACTTAACGCAAAATATTATACACAATTGTTAGATGTACTGGATATAACCTGGATTAGGAAGAAAAAGTAGGAGCCTGTCCTGGTATAAGGATGTATATGAACAGGACTAGTTAATTTCAACAAAAAACACTTGTATTAATAAAAATACATCAAATCGCTCCTATAATTCATTCCCCCAGGAAATCTGCTGTTCAAGCATAATATCCAGAAACTTTCGCGATTTAACATGTCTCGGATTCGATCCCCTCCTCGTACTGAGCTCCTCACCACCTCCAATCCTTTAACAGACAACTTGCTGGTGTCGCCACCGTGATATTCAGAAAAATGCTTAGATAAGCCTGACATAGAGCGTCTATTCCCTGAGGATGAAGGGTTGGCTGCTGATATATGTTCTGAGATACATTTTCTTAGAGGCCGACTGGTACAACCAATATAGTCTAAATTGCAGGACATGCAAGAAGCCATGTAAACCACAAAGGTGGTCGCACAGTTAATGTAATTTTTTATTTTATAAATTCTACCGCTAGATCTATCCTGGAATACATCAGTTTTTTTCATGTACCTGCATAGATTACAACGAGGTTGACCACATTTAAAATTGCCAGTGTATCGTAGCCAAGTGGGTTTACTGTGGCAGTCCACTTGCTTAAAGAGACTCGGTGACACATGACTGGCAAGATCGCGACCCTTCCTAGCAACGCACCTGAAACCATAATTTAGAACCTTGCGCAATGATGTATCTTGATATAGCATCGGAACATATTTATGTAAAATGTCCACGATGCCGTTGTAATCAGTGCTAAATGGGGTAGAAAAGGTAATGGGTTGTTTCCTATTTTGAGATAAGGGACGTTGATTATGTTGTTTATGACAGTCCATCAACTGCTCTCTGGTTTTACTTTCGACGATTTTTTTGGCGCGATTGACAACCCACCCTTTGTAGCCCCTGGTTTTCAGTCTTTGTTCTATGTCAGTAGCCTGTTTATTATAATCACTCTCTAGGGTACACATGCGTTTGGCTCTAATGAATTCTCCTACCGGTAAGTTTTTAACCGTATGAGGAGAATGGCAACTATCAGCATGCAGTAATGTGTTGCCGGATATGGGCTTTCTATAAAGATTGGTGATGACCCTACCAGACCCAGCATCCCCTGTAAGTGTACAATCAAGAAAGGGAGCAGAGGTACCATGATCCTGCATAGTAAATGTGGTCAACCTCGTTGTAATCTATGCAGGTACATGAAAAAAACTGATGTATTCCAGGATAGATCTAGCGGTAGAATTTATAAAATAAAAAATTACATTAACTGTGCGACCACCTTTGTGGTTTACATGGCTTCTTGCATGTCCTGCAATTTAGACTATATTGGTTGTACCAGTCGGCCTCTAAGAAAACGTATCTCAGAACATATATCAGCAGCCAACCCTTCATCCTCAGGGAATAGACGCTCTATGTCAGGCTTATCTAAGCATTTTTCTGAATATCACGGTGGCGACACCAGCAAGTTGTCTGTTAAAGGATTGGAGGTGGTGAGGAGCTCAGTACGAGGAGGGGATCGAATCCGAGACATGTTAAATCGCGAAAGTTTCTGGATATTATGCTTGAACAGCAGATTTCCTGGGGGAATGAATTATAGGAGCGATTTGATGTATTTTTATTAATACAAGTGTTTTTTGTTGAAATTAACTAGTCCTGTTCATATACATCCTTATACCAGGACAGGCTCCTACTTTTTCTTCCTAATCCAGGTTATATCCAGTACATCTAACAATTGTGTATAATATTTTGCGTTAAGTGTATCCCCTCTCTCTGTACATTGCCACTATTCATTTAATCTATTGCTATATACATTATACATATGCACATGTTCTTGTATCTTTGCTGCTATCCTTCATGTTGTAATATAAAGTAGTTCCTTTGCATTTTAGAGAACTTTTTTCCTATATTCTATAATGAGACCATTCAAGTCATTGTTTTTTACTTAACCCATTCAGGTGACACTCGTTTGTAATCTCACAGGTGTAATGTTTTTTGTATATATATATTGCATGTTGTTTTGTTGCCTCTTTGTCATTGATAAAGATTTTTATCGAAACGCGTCTGACGGGGCATGCTCAGCCACCAAGATGCTTTTATTTTAATGTTGTGAATTACATAATAAAGTAAAAACTTTTTCATCGGATGAAGGTGCCAGCATATCTTCATTATATTCCTATTACCATGTCCCCATCTTCAAAGTCCATTAAAAGTATCTCCTGCTGGCTGTGCTCCTCAACGGAATCCTGACTCATCTTCAATTCCAGTGTCTACCCTTTGGCATCTCCCTCGCACCAAAAGTGTTCACAAAGATCGTGGCAGACATGGCTTCAGTGCTGCGACAAGAAGGTATTCTGCCAGTCCCTTACCTGGACAATTTTCTTGTCATTGGAGTCACAAAATCTGGAGTCACAGGGTCCTGTCTGTCCTACAAAGCTTAGGTTGGCTGGTGAATATGGACAAATCAAGATTGGAGCCGGCACAGACTCAGAATTCAGGGTGATTCCCAGAAACAGTTGTCGCCCAGTTCTCCTTGCTCCCAGAAGACAAAATCCTGTCTCTCATTCAGCTGATCTGGGAGATTTTAAGGAGACAAACTGTGACCATTCGAGACGCTATGTCCATGATGGGGTCTCTGACGGCCACCATCCCAGCCGTCCATTGGGCTCAACTTCATGCTCAAACATTGCATGCACAGATATTGGCAGTCCACTCAGTGTCATCTATAAGGAAAAAAAAAAAGGAAATTTAGACACGCCTCAGGGTTTGCGACCTGCCTCTGGACATGCAGGGTGACAAGGGGGATGGTGAATCTGCCACAATGTGCGGCAGGTGGCTTCTACGGATATAAGCCACTGGGGGCCTAAGTCAGGTAAGATCTGCCTGCAAGATGGCAGATGTTTCTACTGAACCCAGCACTGCTCCAGCCCCAGTAAGTGTGTGCCTGGGGAGGGGGGTGAGGGTCTGTTGCCTGTGTCCCGGGCCAGTGGCTGCATCCTTGTCTCTCCTCTCTTTCAGGGAGAGAAGGCTGCTCTTAAAAAGACCTCCAAATATGCCCGGTGCCCTGTCTGTGTTAAGAAGCTCCCGGTTCAGTGGGAGAAAAAGTTGTCAGGAATGTACAGCAGCGGTGGTCAGGGCTGAGCATCCCTCTCTTGTGGATGATGAGGTCTATGGTTCAGCAGGAGATTCGGGCTTCCTTGGTTTCCATACCCTCAGGTCCCCCCGTCCCTACTTCTGGCCCTCCCTCCCCCAAGAAACGGAGGCTCCAGGCTTCGCTTTCTGACCCAGAGGATCCGGGTGCTTTGGGGTCTGATCAGGAACTTGAGCCCCCTCGGTCTCAGGCCTCTGAGTCTAAAAAATTTCTCTTCCCATCAGAACATTTGGGGGATCTCATTAGTGCTGTACGTAGTACTATGGGCTTGGAGGAGGTGGAAGTCCTCCAGTCAGTGCAGGATGAGATGTTCGCTGGCCTTCGCCCTGTCCAGCAACAGGGGTTTCAAGTACACTCTTATATTCAGGATCTTGTCTCCCAGGAATGGGAGCGTCCGGATAAGCGGGTAAAGACTCCGCTTAGACACAGGTTTCTGCTGGACGAACTCGGGTTCAGTTGGGAGTTTCCAAAGGTAGATGTGCAGGTTGCTAGAGTATCTAAGAAGACTGCACTCCCCTTTGAGGACACCTCTCAGTTGACAGACCAGATGGATCTTAAGATCGAGGGTCTGATGAAGCGCTCTTGGGATGCTTCTTCCATGACCGTGCAGACCAATATAGCTTCTACTTGCGTGTCTCGCTCCATTCTCAAATGGTTGGACCAGTTAGAAGCACTTGTTTCTGAGGGTACTCCACGTGAGGAGCTGCTGGAGTCCCTGCCTCTGATTCGTATGGCTACTAGCTTCCTGGCGGACGCTTCTGCAGAGTCTGTTCGTATGGGGGCTTGCACCTCGGTTCTCTCTAACTCTGCTCGGTGTGCCCTTAGGTTGAAAGGTTGGAGCGGGGACTCTACGTCTAAGATGAGACTTTGCTCCATCCCCTTCAAAGACGACTTGGTTTTTGGTCCAGCTTTGGAAGAGATCCTTGAGAAGGCGGCTGATAAAAAGGCTCTGCTGGAGCAGAAGCAGTTTGGGAGGCCATTTTTTTGGCCCTCCCTGCCTCCGGCCTCTCAGCCAAGGGGCAGGGGGGAGAGGTAGATGGAGGGAGGGCAAAGAATCTGCTGGTCCCCTCCCAGTCCCATCCCCAGCAGGATAAGCAATGACTCGAGGCCGGTGGGGGGGCGTCTCTTGAGGTTCCTTCCCTGCTGGCGAGAAATCACTTCTTGCCGGTGGGTCCTCCGTGTTATTTCAGAGGGGCTTCTGATCGAGTTTGAATCCCCTCCTCCTTCGCTCCTTCGGGTAACTGCCTTGCCGACTCAGGGAACCCAGTATCTCCTGTTCTCAAGTGTGCAATCTCAAGTGGGTAATCTCCCCGGTTCCTCCAGAGGACCAGAGCGGTGGGCACTATTCCCGCCTTTTTCTAGTTAGAAAACCGTTGGGGGAGGCCAGGGTTATCAATCTTCGGCAACTCAACTGATAAGGAATGGGATTTATAGGGTTAAAAAAAATATCACAACTCTTCTCTCTTTTCATATATTTTCATTTGAAGTGTTATGTTGTCTGTTATACACTAGATGGCGCCCACGCTCTATGCAGCCTATTAAGAAAGGAATTTAGGATTAAAATAACTTGATAAGGATTGACCAATTAGGAGATAATTATTTTGTAGAAAGTTCCAGAATTCTAACACGCCTCTTGCTTTCTGTACAAAAATGTGTGTTTCAATAAACGCCTGTGCAGTGTGTGTTTAATCTCATACAGTGTAGGCATGAGTAAGGCTTGAGACGGCTCTGGTATCCGTATCATTTACTTGCGATAACGCAGACGTGCGTAAATGCCTAAAAATATAATAATTAGGAGTGGCTGATGGACTTATGATTGAACTGAGACCCTCAACAATTGTCGCCTGAACAGGGACCCCGTGAGGAAACCAGGCGCCCCCGTGGCCCCGCACGGCACCCCTGCCGGAGACCCACCGCCCACCGAAGGGACCTGATCAACCCCAGATCACGGTAAGTGTCATGTATATTATGTATTTGTGATTACTTGCCAGTGACTTGGGGGGTGGTGGTTTATCCTAGAAGGGTGCAGCCGGAGCACGAGGGTGTAAGGCAGGGGTCTCAAACTCGCGGCCCGCGGGCCGCATGCGGCCCCTGGAGCTTCCCTGTGCGGCCCCCAGCACTTTGGACCAAGAACCATGCTGGCGGCGGTCCAGTGCATGGTGCCGCCGCTTTCCCCGCTATAACATTACTTGCGGCCGCTTCCCTGTCTCTGCCGCTCGCTCTGCAAGTTCAATGCGAGTCACCGTCAGCCAATGAGAGGCCCGCAAGTGACGTCAGCGGCCTCTCATTGGCTGAGGGGCTTGTATTGAGCTGGCAGAGCGGCAGAGCGGGCGGCAGAGACAGGGAAGCGGCCGCAAGTAATGTTATAGCGGGGAAAGCGGCGGCACCATGCACTGGACCGGCGCCAGCATGGTTCTTGGTCCAAAGTGCTGGGGGCCGCACAGGGAAGCTCCAGGGTCCCCATGCACTGGACCAGCATGGTTAGTGATAAAAGTGTGTGCTAGTGTGAGTGCCTGTGAGTGTGCGTGTGAGTGCCTGTGAGTGTGAGTGCCTGTGAGTGCCTGTGCGTGTGAGTGCCTGTGCGTGTGAGTGCCTGTGCCTGTGAGTGCCTGTGCGTGTGAGTGCCTGTGCGTGTGAGTGCCTGTGAGTGTGAGTGCCTGTGCCTGTGAGTGCCAGTGCCTGTGAGTGCCAGTGCCTGTGAGTGCCTGTGCCTGTGAGTGCCTGTGAGTGTGAGTGCCTGTGAGTGTGAGTGCCTGTGAGTGTGAGTGCCTGTAAGTGTGAGTGCCTGTAAGTGTGAGTGCCTGTGAGTGTGAGTGCCTGTGAGTGTGAGTGCCTGTGAGTGTGAGTGCCTGTGAGTGTGAGTGCCTGTGAGTGCCTGTAAGTGTGAGTGCCTGTGAGTGTGAGTGCCTGTGAGTGTCTGTGAGTGTGAGTGCCTGTGAGTGAGTGTGAGTGTCTGTGCCTGTGAGTGCCTGTGAGCGTGAGTGCCCGTGAGTGCCTGTGAGTGTGAGTGCCTGTGAGTGTGAGTGCCTGTGAGTGTGAGTGCCTGTAAGTGTGAGTGCCTGTGAGTGTCTGTGCCTGTGAGTGCCTGTGAGCGTGAGTGCCTGTGAGCGCCTGTGAGTGTCTGTGAGCGTGAGTGCCCGTGAGCGTGAGTGCCCATGAGCGTGAGTGCCCGTGAGCGTGAGTGCCTGTGTGTGTGAGTACCTGTGCCTGTGAGCGCCTGTGAGTGTCTGTGTTCGTGACTGCCTGTGTTCGTGAGTGCCTGTGTGTGTGAGTGCCTGTGAGTGTGAGTGCCTGTGAGTGTGAGTGCCTGTGAGTGCCTGTGAGCGTGAGTGAGCGTGAGTGGCCGTGAGCGTGAGTGCCCGTGAGCGTGAGTGCCTGTGTGTGTGAGTACCTGTGCCTGTGAGTGCCTGTGAGTGTGAGTGCCTGTGAGTGCCCGTGAGCGTGAGTGCCTGTGTGTGTGAGTACCTGTGCCTGTGAGCGCCTGTGAGTGTCTGTGAGCATGAGTGTGTGTTCGTGAGTGCCTGTGTGTGTGAGTGCCTGTGAGTGTCTGTGCCTGTGAGTGTGAGTGCCTGTGAGTGTCTGTGAGTGTCTGTGTGTGTGAGTGCCTGTGAGTGCCTGTGAGTGTGAGTGCCTGTGAGTGTGAGTGCCTGTGAGTGTCTGTGTGTGTGAGTGCCTGTGAGTGCCTGTGTGTGTGAGTGCCTGTGAGTGCCTGTGAGTGTGAGTGCCTGTGAGCGCCTGTGAGTGCCCGTGAGCGTGAGTGCCTGTGTGTGTGAGTACCTGTGCCTGTGAGTGTGAGTGTCTGTGAGTGTGAGTGTCTGTGTGTGTGAATGCCTGTGTGTGTGTGTGCCTGTCTTGAGAGTGCCTCTTGAGTGCCTGTGGGTGTCAGAGTGCCTGTGGGTGTCAGAGAGCCTTTGGGTGTCAGAGAGCCTGTGGGGTGCCTGTGAGTGTGAATGCGTGAGGGTGTCAGAGTGCGCGATTTTGTACAGAAGTGTGTGATTATAACAAAAGTCCTTGGCGGTCCGCATTCTTCATCAGGTGGATTTACCTGATGAAGACGGCGGGCCGCCGTGGAAACACGTTGTGGTATATTAAAGGTAATTAACCGTGGCCTCCTGTGCTCTAGCGCTTCTGTTATAATCACACACTTCTGTACAAATATCATATCCCCATCCTAGGGTTGCAGCAGGAGCAGCTGTGAACCAGAGTCTCCGCTAACAGAATCCAAAGGACCTGCGGTGACGTAACCGAGAACGTCACAGGGGCAGGTGATCGGCTGCTCGAGTCAACTGACTGGAAGAAGGAGCTGCTCGTGGAGGAAACCCCGACCGCTGGAGTCCGGAGCCATCCACTGCGATACGCCGAGGTTGTGCAGGGTTGCAAAACCTCCAAAGGTGAGATGCGAACCCCCCATATCTGTTATTGACGCCCTCACTAGACCACCAGGTACCGCTCATGGGTTGTGCTCCCCCCCCCTTTTGTTCCACGTGAGTGTGAGAGTGTGAGTTAATGTGAGTGTGGGTGAGTTAATGTGTGAGTGGGTGAGTTAATGTGAGTGTGGGTGAGTTAATGTGAGTGTGGGTGAGTTAATGTGAGTGTGGGTGAGTTAATGTGAGTGTGGGTGAGTTAATGTGTGAGTGGGTGTGATTGTGAGTGAATATGTCTGAGTGTGTAAAAAGAAGGCAGACCTGGTTGGGGATATCACTAAAAAAGAGGTCCAGCATGGGGGACATTACTACACTATGGGGGCCAGGATGGGGACATCACTACAAAAGGGGACCAGCACTGGGGACATTACTACAGAAGGGGATCAGGTTGGAGATATTAGTACAAGAGGGCGACCAGGATGGGGACCAGTATGGGGACATTACAACAAGAAAGGGACCAAGATGCGGACATTACTACAAGAAGGGGATCAGGATTTGGACATTACTACATTGACCAAAAAATCTGGTATTACTAAAAATGTCAGGGTACCGTCACACCAGGTGACATCGCCCCGTGTAAAGTGGCGATTTTGCACCGAAAAATCGGCTGAGAGTGGTCGCCTGGTTTCACAGCACAGCACAGCGCTGCTGTGAAACCAGGCAACCACTCTCAGGCGATGTGTAAGCATTGCCCTGTGTAACATCGCGAATAGCGATGTTACAGGCGATGGGAGCCATAGGCTCCAATGTTACAGGATCCCTGCTGGGGTTTCTAGACACCCTAACAGCGACATTGCCTGAAACATCGCCAAAGCATCGCCGAAGGTATCGCCGCGTCTAAACACACGACGCTGGCGGGGTGCCAAAAATGTGCGCGCTCCCGTGTGTCGCCGGCGATGTCACCTAGTGTGACGGTACCCTTAGTCCTACAAGCAATGCGGCCCCCGATAAAAAAAATTTTCTATGTGCGGCCCACCAACCCAGCCGAGTTTGAGACCCCTAGTGTAAGGTGACGGTAACTGACCTGGTTGTCCATAGCGGGGGTTAAACGTGATTAAGCACAAACTGTCCGCCCAACTCCATCAGTCATGATACACTGTAATCTGCCCCGTTGAGAGATCAGACATAGAAAGTATAGACATTTTTCTGCTTGTGTTGGACGAGGAGGGAAGGCCATTTTATATATGTATTGCTGTTAAGACGCATTATCGGTCACCACTAAACACAGGCTGTCAGAGAGGAGATTTTTTGGACAGGTGTTAAAGTAAACTAAACACAGGCTGTCAGATTTAAAGGAGATTTTGGGACAGGTGTTAAAGTAACGCAAACGCAGGCTACCAGAACAAGGGAGAATTCGGTGGGCAGCAGCACTGTGCTGTGGCATAAGTATTTGCCTTGAGACGGATCGGTGAGCAGCTGCACTAAGGGCAGGTGTACGTATTACATAGGCTGCCAGTATATAAGGGTATTACAAAAAGTGAAATTGCTGCATCACTAAACATAATAGGAATGTGGAAAAGCTAATGGCTACTGACTACAATGAAACACAGAGCTATATGTACAGCTAAAAGGGGATATATGAAATGGGATCACAGTAAATACTGCACTAGAAAAAAGAAAAGAGAGACTTAGCTTCAACATTGGCGCCACTGTGGAAGAGCCCGGTAACTACGACAAAGTGCTCTCATCTTACCGGGTCCTGTGCTAACACTCTATGCTGTATACTACTGTTTGGATGAATTTATAAGTGTGTGAATGCAGTTAAAATCAGCTGGGATGGTGTGTCCCAGGACCTAGGCTACAGCAAAATGGAGGGGCAGTTGTAGCTACAGGGCGGGGAAGGGTGCACAGTCCAAAAAAATGTCTAATATTATATAGTGAAAGGACTGGCAACACCTAATGTTAGGTGCAAGCAAAGAAACAAATATATATTACAAAAAGTGAAATTGCTGCATCACTAAACATAATAGGAATGTGGAAAAGCTAATGGCTACTGACTACAATGAAACACAAGGCTATATGTACAGCTAAAAGGGGATATATGAAATGGGATCACAGTAAATACTGCACTAGAAAAAAGAAAAGAGAGACTTAGCTTCAACATTGGCGCCACTGTGGAAGAGCCCGGTAACTACGACAAAGTGCTCTCATCTTACCGGGTCCTATGCTAACACTCTATGCTGTATACTACTGCTTGGATGAATTTATAAGTGTGTGAATGCAATTAAAATCAGCTGGGATGGTGTGTCCCAGGACCTAGGCTACAGCAAAATGGAGGGGCAGTTGTAGCTACAGGGCGGGGGAAGGGTGCACAGTCCAAAAAATGTCTAATATTATATAGTGAAAGGACTGGCAACACCTAATGTTAGGTGCAAGCAAAAAAAACAAATATATATTACAAAAAGTGAAATTGCTGCATCACTAAACATAATAGGAATGTGGAAAAGCTAATGGCTACTTTTTGTACTATATATATTTTTTTTTGCTTGCACCTAACATTAGGTGTTGCCAGTCCTTTCACTATATAATATTAGTATATAAGGGTAGGCGTAGCGAACGCAGGCTGTCAGTATAGGTGGGTAAGGACAGGCGTTGGATATTTTCTCCAAGAAGGAGGGAAGGCCGGTGTGCCGGAGGACGATTAGCGTTGAGACGGATCGGTGAGCAGCTGCACCGATAGAGACCGTTTCGTGGCTGAAGATGTTGCGTCTTTTCAGTAAAAACATAGCCTCCCTCCGAGAGTGGTGAGTTATTTGGGGACTGCTAGAGGCAATTCTCCGTGTGAGCAAATAAACACAAAAAAAGTTTAGGAAGGAGTTAATGGAGAAGGAGGGGCAGAGGACACCTGCCGGTGTGACTGAGGTGATGAGTGATCAAGGAGAAATGGTACCAGAGAAACTAAAGATGTGTATGACATGTGACGGCCCACAAGTATGTACTCTACATTCTCCTGACTTGACTAGCCCACCTTCCGCAGCCAATTCACTCCCAGACCAGCTGTCCCCATCCTCTTTTTCCAGAAATAATGCCTCACTGACTTCCAGCGGCGGCTATCTTACTATACCCAATGGCAGCCGAATAACGCTCTTGTTTCCAGTACTCACTGCTAAAGGGATGCACTACACCCCAACTCAACACCTAACTACACTTGTGCCACTGTATGTTAGTGAGGTTGGCAGCGATGCAGGACTTCCGGACACCACTTTATGTGCAGCCAATGCCCCTTCAGAACATGTGTATATACACCCACCTGCTGACTCATTCCAAGAAGACATAAGGGAGAATCATGATGTTATATGTTCAAAGATGTTTGTCACCAAGGGGGAACACCAGATATTGATAGCTGTGGGCAGGGGGAATATAGCCACACAACAGCAATATGACATGCCTCAGCCATGGCAACCACGATCACAGACACAACAGCAGTATAGACGTCAGTTCAGAGAAGCCTGGGTCTGCTGGTGCTGTGGCAGACAAGGCCACATGAGAAGGGAGTGCCGGACCTGCCAGCGGGGACACCACGGAACCAATTCCGGAGCATCTCCAATGATGTAATCACTGCCCCACAATAACGACAATATCAACGGAATCTACTATATCCTACCCCAAGCCACCTCCAATCCCACCTCCACTCTTACCCCCGCAGCCAAAGTTCCTGTATACCGACAGACAAATGCTGAGTAGATGTGTATTTTTGCTTACAGTTAACAAATCAATTTCTAATTTGGAAAACCCTAGCAAAAAGGTATTGATATTTCTAGTGTCTCCCCGAAAATTGTCCTCTTATAAGGGGTAACATGGCGGCTACAGGAGCCGTTGGGAAGCATGTCTGGATTGTTGGAAAATAGTTAGTTTGTAAACTTGTGAAAACGGTCTGGGGTTTCTTTGTTTTGTGTTTTATCAAGCTGTGAATATTGAGATCTATTCATAACGTAAACTGAGATGTCAAATAATAACTATAGTTTTTAGAAGTGTTTTTCCTGTCATGAAAAGTTTTTGAAGTGTTAGAAATTAAGTAAAGTGAAGAATTAGACATTGTCACGGATTTCAGGTAATGACTGGAGTTATTAGTTGTACATGACTACAAGAATGGAAGGGTTAACAATATTTGTAGAAACTAGCTAGGAATGGCTTTCTTCTGTGTGTCTATCTCTGCAGTGTTCTTATCAGTCTCTCTCCCCCTCCCTTCTGTGCTATTTAGAAGATAATGATTTTTACTGTGAGAGGAGAAAGAAAAAAGGAGGGGGTAGGAGGAGTTTGTATCAGTGTGTTTATTTTATATGCTGGACCCAATTTTCTATAAAATTAAAATTTTGAATAGAGGGAGAAATTTTTCCTTATTTCAATAATGTATCCTTAGATATATAACTGAATGAGACTGGTCTTTATTACAGATGTTAGGTGTATGTGTGAGAGATTAAAAATAATGTGTCCCTAATGGTACCTTTACACGCGGCAACATTTCTAGGGTGTCAACAGGTAACTTACTGGCTGCAGTGAAATCATGGAGACAAGGTTCTATCTTGTTGCTGTGTACAAATGGAATTATGTCTCCATGATTTCACTGCAGCCAGTAAGTTACCTGTTTACACACGGCAAAATTTCTAGGGTGTCAAGGTACCATTAGTGTGTACTGGTATGGAGAAAATAAGAGCTTTGTATGGCAGCTGTAAGTATTTTAGCAACCTGTATGTATGAATTGAACTATGATAATTGCTGGTGAGTTGGCAATTAGTTGGCAATTTCTTCTCACAGTGCCTGAATCTGAGGACCTGTCCAAGGTCAAAAGAACGTGTGAGAATATACACGGGAGTAGTCCTCCCACAATCCTTTCCCATATCTCCCTAGTATTCTTGTCAAAATATTCTTTGTTTGCTGTCTCCCCACATCTGGCGGTTATGTGAGAATGTTTCTATTTGCTCTGAGTTTCTCATGCGAGGGGGGGGGGGAGGATGGAGTGAAGACTGAATCCAAATGGTTCTGGATATAGCGCCAACATATTCTGCAGCGTTGTATTATTTCTGCCTAGTTATTAATATAGTTAATAGAGAATCAATATAGTTAATAGAGAATATGTTGAATAAGAATTTTTGAAATTAATGTAGATTTTTGAGTGATTTATTTCAGGTGTACGTATAGGAGAGATGATCTTACATTGGACACCAGTAGGATCCTCGCATGAGGTAATCAGAGCAATTGATTCTGAATTTTGCAATTTTTAGAAGCAACTGGAGCGGTTTTGGATTAATGAACCCTTACAACACGGTAAGCATACAAAATGCAGAATTGGTAAATCACGGTGAGGTAGACACCATGTTACCAGTCTAGGATGGTATAATCATGCTGACAATCACTACAGGTGACCCCTACAGATAGAGGGCAAGGTACAATTTGAAGTTAAAATAAAGTTAGTCTAGGTAATGGCGGGAGGTCGTCCATCCCAGCCTTGTTGCGTCTGGCTGCCTGCGCACCCTCTCGGCATCGGACTGCTCGGATAGGACTGACCAAATACTAAAGAAAATAATTTGGGAGCCGTGTTATGAGATGGGAAAATTGCTGGCCATGATGTCTCTGTCCCTTATTAGCAAAAGTTAGAATCGTCTCTGCTTGGCCTGCTTACGCCTCAACAGGTCACAAGTGAAATCAGATGAATATCTCCTGGTTCGCTCCTGGTCTCAGGTAAGGCCTTGTGTACAATCCTGCATTATTCCTACACACAACACAACACAGAAAGGTAAGAGGTTCAGAAACGACACAACACAGAAAGGTAAGAGGTTCAGAGACGACAGCCACGTCACAAGCTTTAAAAGTTGCAAATAGAGTGCGGAAAAAGAGAAGAAATTGTATAAAATGTCCTAGTAGGTGTGGATCTTTCTCTCCTATACAAAGTATTATAAGATGTCAAATACATTGGTTAAAATGTTCTGAAGTACTATTCTGGGTGATTATTTTTATATTACAAATCAATGAAATATGATTTTTGTTGTGTATCTCTTTTCTCTTGTGGATAATTGTGCTTATTTGCAGATACTTCAAAATTTTTACCGGTATATCCTTTTGTATATTCTCTCTAATGATAATGATATATATGATACAAGTTATTAAAATGTCCAAGGGGGGTGATTTGTACTTTTAATGTTATATGTGATATCTATATGTAACAATTTCTGATATACAATTTCTCAGACTGTTTCTAACATATTTTGAGGTTTTTCTTTTTCAATAGGTTTTGTAGATCAGAGATATTCTCTACAGCCTGGGGATTGAGTTGTGGTACTGTGCCTTACCTGTGCCTTATCTATGGATGTCCCATATTCATGATTGCTGTTTTATTTTTCTATATTTACTCTGTATGTGGATACTGTTTTAAGAACTCTTTTGGACTCTTTTAAGGACTTTTTTTTTATATTACTATGATCAGGACTTTATACTTTTTTTTCTGGATTTAAATTTTGTTAAAGGCTTTTCCTGGATATAGACTTTGCCAAAGACTTTTACTAAGGACTTTCCCTATGGACATTTAACCCTATGCTATAAAGCAGATGATTTTATTTTTTCTACTATAAAAGACTCTTATTACTCTTAATAGCTTAGAGAATGTTATAAAGATTTATGTTTTTTTATATTAATGTATTAATACCCAAAACTTACATAGTCAGTTACTGCTAGTTAGATAATGTAAACTACTCTAGTATCTGAACTATGTAGAACATAGAGTTATTATATGTGCCCGTCTGCTGTGTAAGGTATTATTGAGAATAGGCTATGCTTTGTGAAGTGACATGTTTTCAATATTTAACCCTGCAAATTGGTTTAAGAGAACAGGGGGGTGGGTTATGGGAATATTAATGAGAATTCCAAGTGTCCCTTATCACTCAATCCCTCTTGAATAAAAAGTTAAGTAATATGAATATGGACCCTTATGCACTAAACCCATGTGCATGGAGGTATATCATAGGTTTTTGGAGAAAAGTTGTGAATTTAGGGGGGACTGATGAGGAATGGGATTTATAGGGATAAAAGAAATATCACAACTCTTCTCTCTTTTCATATATTTTCATTTGAAGTGTTATGTTGTCTGTTATACACTAGATGGCGCCCACGCTCTATGCAGCCTATTAAGAAAGGAATTTAGGATTAAAATAACTTGATAAGGATTGACCAATTAGGAGATGATTATTTTGTAGAAAGTTCCAGAATTCTAACACGCCTCTTGCTTTCTGTACAAAAATGTGTGTTTCAATAAACTCCTGCGCAGTGTGTGTTTAATCTCATACGGCGTAGGCATGAGTAAGGCTTGAGACGGCTCTGGTGTCCGTATCATTTACTTACGATAACGCAGACATGCGTAAATGCCTAAAAATATAATAATTAGGAGTGGCTAATGGACTTGTGATTGAACTGAGACCCTCAACACAACGGGTTCATCAAGTACTGCAGATTCAAGATGGAATCCGGCGGTTCCGTTGGTTGGTCAAAGTTTCCAGATGGCAACTATCGACCTAAAGGACGCCTATATTCACGTTCTGATCCATCCCAGGCAACGGCAGGTCTTACGGTTCGCGGTCTTCTTACAGGGGGGTATACACCATTTCCAGTTCAATGTCCTCCCGTTTGGCATCTCCTCTGCTCCTTGGATTTTTTCAAAAATTATGGGCGAGGTGGTGGCTTTCCTTCGGCAGGTAGGGATTTGTCTAGTTCCATATCTAGACAATTTTCTTCTGGTCGCTCTGTCAGTGGTGGCTCTCGGGAGGGACGTGGACCGGACCCTGGGGGTTCTCCGATCCTTGGGGTGGATTCCGAATTTATGGAAGTCTCACCTCCAGTCATCCTTCACCAGGAGATTCTTGGGGGTGATGCTGGATTCAGTGCGGCAGATGTCCTTTCTGCCGGTCGATCACCAATCAACCATGACCTCAAAAAATTCCGCCCTCCGGTCTCTGAAGACTCCTACACTCCGGGCTGCCATGTAGCCCTGGGGTCTATGACTGCCTGCATTACGTCAGTCATCTGGGCCCAAGCTCACATCCTGCGGCACTGGAACGGGCTTCCTTCCACCCTGAACAATCGAGTTAGTCTGCCATACCCGGTATCCAGAAAAAAAAAAGTTTTGCGCCACCTGTGGATTTATCCTGCTATTATAAGGTTGCACTTAGGGATCAACTAACCTTTTGTGGTTGTGCCAGTTCCGCACAACCAGAATGTGAGCGTGTGTTATGGCTCAGGCTGCCAGCCTCAGACCTGTATTTCCTTCGTGTCCTTGATCCTCTCAGCTCCCGATCAAGTGCCGATCAAGTGCTCACTCCAAGGCCAGGCCGGACGACGTCAATCAGGTCCTTTCCCTCTGCAGCTCTGTTAGACCGCTTTCCCCGAAGGGAGATGTATACGAGTAGAAATCGTTTTAAGCGGGACTTTGGTAGAGCGCTGAGATTACACGAACACAATTATCTCCAATCTCTATCTTTATTCTTTAAAAGATGATGCTCCAAACTCCAACCCACAACATGTTTCGACGTGGCAAACACGTCTTCCTCAAGCGGATACGGAGCCATTACAAACAATCCATTATATAATACTTCCAACCAATCAGCAATCAGTGCAGCCCACCTGATGCTGAGGGGTGGGAAAATACACAATCTAAAAACAATGAAATATATATAATAATATGATAAAACTTATAAAATATATTAAAAATGCTGTGGGGATGTTTAACAAATGTATAAGTGTAAAGCGTCCCAAGACTATGTGAAGTTCTATGTGTATGGGGGGAATAGGAGAGGTACATGTACCAGTCTACCCACATCTGCTGTCCATATAGACTTATTTTGTAAAGTGTGAAATGTTCTTGATCTTTGTTCTGCTGCTGTAATACTGTAATTTCCTCCGGGATCAATAAAGTTTATCTTATCTTATCTTATCTTAAAAATAAAATAGAATAAGCATAAATGCACATATTATATTCTATGGGATTCTGTAGATTTTGATGATTATCTTTGTTAATCACCCTATTGGTTACTATATATTTGAATATTCATCTGAAGTTATTTCTGATTATTCTCACCACAATTGATAAATACCATGGGTTCTTCCTTTTTCCCTAATACCAGCTATTTCTACAATTCGCATATTCATTTAATGTAATACAGATATTAATTGGGCATAGATTCAATGCTGTTTTATATTGTTCTATAGATTCTGATGATTATTCTCAGAGTATTCATATGACCATTTTTCTAAACTTTTTTTTCTTTATTTCACTCATATAAGCACCAAAATTCTATATTATTCTGTAGATTTGGATGATTATTTTTAATGATTATTCTTTGGTGCTGATTTTAGATTTTTTAGTGCTAATGTTTTATTGGTGCTGATTTTTCTATAAATACCGAACAACATTGTTGTTATTATTATTATTATTATTATCATTGTTATTGATCTCGATTATTATTTTTAATGGTTATTTTTTGGTACTGATTTTTTATTTTTTAGTGCTGATTTTTGATATTTTAGTGCTGATTTTTTGATATTTTAGTGCTGATTTTTTAGTGCTGATCTTTTGGTGTTGATTTATCTATATGTACCGAACATCATTATTATTATTATTATTAATGTTATCATTGTTATTGATATGATGATTATTTTTAATGGTTATTTTTTGGTGCTGATTTCTGATTTTTTGGTGCTGATTTTTCAATACTTCTCATGTCCCAATAATTGACCATTTATTCTTTCACTTAGGGCTAACCCACATACTCTCTATGTTTTCCTCTATTCATTGATATTGATATAAAGGATATCCTTATCACAATGTTCTTTCTATGGTTAAATTCAGGCCTTCAGATGTCAATGTGCCCAATTTATATATCCAGAAGGATTCCCTCTTACACAAGGTTGCCACTTTATTTTGTACCCCTTCCTCTATTTGGTCAATTATTATCAATTGCAGACTGTTGGGGTCTTTGTCATGTACCAGTGTGTAGTGGCGTGAAACACTATGTGCCATGAAGCCTTTCACGATGTTGGCTCTGTGTTTATTTAGCCTGGCTTGCATACACTGTATTGTCCTGCCTACATACTGCTGTTTGCAAGGACATTCTATAAGATATATTACGTTTCTTGATCTACAGTTTAATGATATATTCACTATAAAGCAATCATTAAACTGTAGATCAAGAAACACTGGTACATGACCATCACCAATAGGGTGATTAACAAAGATAATCATCAAAATCTACAGAATCCCATAGAATATAATATGTGCATTTATGCTTATTCTATTTTATATTTTTAATATATTTTATAAGTTTTATCATATTATTATATATATTTCTTTGTTTTTAGATTGTGTATTTTCCCACCCCTCAGCATCAGGTGGGCTGCACTGATTGCTGATTGGTTGGAAGTAGTATATAATGGATTGTTTGTAATGGCTCCGTATCGGCTTGAGGAAGATGTGTTTGCCACGTCGAAACATGTTGTGGGTTGGAGTTTGGAGCATCATCTTTTAAAGCAGTGTTTCCCAACTCCAGTCCTCAAGGCACACCAACAGGTCATGTTTTCAGGATTTCCTTAGGATTGCATAGGTGATAATTTAATCACTTGCACAGGGGATAATTCCATCATCTGTCTAATGATAAGGAAATCCTGAAAACATGACCTGTTGGTGTGCCTTGAGGACTGGAGTTGGGAAACACTGTTTTAAAGAATAAAGATAGAGATTGGAGATAATTGTGTTCGTGTAATCTCAGCGCTCTACCAAAGTTCCGCGTAAACAATTTCTACTCGTATACCCGGTATCCAGGTCTCTGCGTTGGTGGCTGTCTTCAACTAGCCTGAGGAGGGGGGAGTCGCGTTGTATCGGACTCACCTTGTTACCATCACGACGGATGCCAGCAAGCGGGGCTGGGGCGCTGTGGTGGGCCGAGTGCCATTTCAGGGTCTTTGGAGTCCGTCCTTCCGGTCTCAGTCCTCCAACCTAAGAGAGTTGCGGGCAGTAGAAGAGGCTCTTTAGGCGGCTCGGGGTCTCCTCAGGGATCCCCACGTTCTGGTCTACTCTGACAATGTTACCACAGTATAAAAGAAATAAAGGAGACACAACGAGGCGCAATAGTGCCCTATCAATATGACACGGATCTTGCATATAGATTACAAAATGGTGCACTCACCTTTTCTAGTTGTGTGCACCCACAACTAGTTTTTTTTTTTTTCTTTAAATATTTTAATTGAGTTTTAATTTTTAATAACAAGGAAAAGAAGATAAACAATCCAACCCCCATACAACCCCAGCCATCAATAGTTATAGCGAAAATACATCCAACAATCTCCCAAGACATACAAGGTCGGACATTGATTATAAACAATATTCAATACCAAAAACTACACCATAGTCACATCTCCTAACAGTCATAAGAAATGAAATGGAAAAAGTGTTAAGCCTGCCCCGATTCGCCTGGAGCAGGGGATACCCGTAGCCTTCCCAAGGACCCTTGTAACTCCTCCAGAAGATACCAGGACAATTGCACAAATGGTAGGACTACTGAGTACAGTTCTGCTGACGATAGCTTAGCGGTTATGAATCCTCTCCAAGTCTCAAAAAACTTCCCCGTTAACGCGTCTTTATCCCTTGCCGCTTCCAGGCATTCCACGTGCATTACTGCCTTCAATTCATTGAGTATATTAGTCATGCCAGGGTTGTGCCCAGATAGCCAGTCCCTCAGGATTAGCCTTTTGGTAACCATTGCCAGCATATGGAGTATTCTAGCAGGTTTGCCTTCCCACACTCCAGATACCGGGAAATGAAACAACCAGGCAAGCATATCCAATGTAACTGTTTTGCCGGTCACCTCCCTCGCTAAGGCTTCCACCCGCTTCCATAGTTTCTGCACCTCCCCACACAGCCATATACCATGCACAATATCTGTTTTTGGTTGTCCGCATTTCGGGCATTGTTGTCGTCTATTAGGGAACCTAGCATTCGGGGGTAGGGTGAATCCATAGATTGCCCTGTGTATGATCCTATATTGTACATCCCTCCATTTTTCGCTGATTATATTTTTCCTCAGTACCTCCCAGCCCATCAGAATCGTGTCCGCTATATCAGTCTGAGGTCTGTACTTTAGCCACCCACGAAAGATGTTATCCTCCCTTAAGGCCAGAGTCGTGTCTCATAAACTACCATAAAGGTAAGACACGTTGACAGTCAGAGGGTCCGCTCCCAACCAGGTATCCCAGATAGTGAATCTGCATTCCTGTGATACATTCTGAAGGTGTCGAAGGACGTGATGGTGTAACTGCCTGTACTGGATGATATGGTACGGGTTCAATTGGAACCTTTCCAAGACTTCTGACTCCGTTAACCACCTTCTGTCAGGTTTGTGTGAATCCCCTTTTCTTGCCATGATGCGAATAAAGCGCTCTCACGCCCTAATCTGAATCCTGCGTGGGCCCAAGGATTAAGGTATTTCGACGTTTTACAGGTCATCATTAACGTCTTTCGAACCGCTTTCCAGCACATAGCCGTATCCCTATATATGATCATGTTTGTCAGGTGTTTAGGCACGGCCGGCCATGGCGAGTGCAGTAAGCTGGCCGGTTCCCAGGGTCTGCATAGCGCCGCTTCTATGGTATAATTAGAGTATCTGTTGGACTTTTTGAGCCAGTCTATAACATGACGTAATAAGCACGCCAAATTATATCCCCTGATGTCAGGGAGATTTAGCCCCCCTCCAAGTTTTGGGAGCATTAAGGTGCGACTGGCTATTCTGGCCTTCCGTCCCCTCCAAAGAAAGCTGGAGAAAGCTGTGTTGAGTCTATGCACATCCGCCCTTCGCAGTAGCAGTGGTATAGTCTGCAGCGGATATAGTAACCTGGCGAAGCTAACCATCTTAAGTAGATGGCACCTCACCAGAAGAGTCAGCGGCAGGTCCCTCCATCTCTCCAATTCCCACGTGATTTTGGTAATGAAAGGGCCATAGTTCAGGGGGTAAATTTGGCTAGTGTCGCTGCTGAGTATGATGCCCAGATATTTGATGTGGTGAGTTTTTACTTGTATGCCCTCCATCTCCGTGCCTCCCCTGGCCCCCCCCTTCCCCAGGACGGCGACGAGGCTTTCCCAGTTGCAAGATCTCGCATTTAGCTTTATTGAGCTTAAAGCCCGAGAATGTGCCAAAAACCTTGAGTTGCTGAAGCAGTTCCCTCAAGTCCCTCTCCGGTCTATTCATATAGATGATGACATCATCAGCAAATAGCGCTGACTTCACCGTCACCCCTCCAATGTTGATGCCCTCGTGTGAATCATTGCCGTTCAAATATCTGGCAAGAGGTTCGATGGCCAGATTGAAGAGCAATGGCGAGAGAGGGCAGCCTTGCCGCGTTCCCTTTTCCAGAGGGAAAGGGGCAGACAGAAAACCGGGGGTGCATATTCTAGCGCTCGGGTTCTCGTATAATGTTTTTAGGAATGTCCTGAACGGGCCTTGTTAGGCCTATCTTATCCAATACTAAGTTCAACCAGGACAGATTGACATTGTCGAACGCCTTTTCGGCGTCCAACAAGACCAATGCCGGATGGTCTTCATGTAGATTCTCTCGATGCCCCACTGAATCCAGCACTAACATAGTTTGTCTGATATTACCCACCGCCGATCTACCCCTAACAAATCCCACCTGTTGTGGGCCCACAAGAGATGGCAGTAGCCCCGCCAAACGGTCCGCCATAATCTTGGCCAGAATTTTCAGGTCTTGAGACGGGGCGATATCCGGCCGGATCAGTGGAGCTCACATTCCCCTTTGGCAACAATTTAATGTGTGCCGTGTTAGTGTGGTTCGAGATCTTGCCCCCCGCTAGAATGTCATTAAAAAGAGAGACTAAGCAAGGAGCCACCTTGTCGCATAAAGACTTGTAATAGTCGCCGGTAAAACCATCTGGACCCAGAGCTTTATGGGCACTCAGGTTTTTGATAGTCATTTGAACTTCAGCCAAGGAAATCTCAGCGTTTAAGGTGGCCAAGCCGTCCTCAGCTATGGTAGGTAGGACCTTCTCAAGCCAGTCCCCTCCCACCTCCCTTGCATTCTGCACTGTATCCTGTGTATATAATTTGGCAAAGAATTTGCCTAAATGAGAGTTGATATCTTTTGGTGCATGAAGGATGTTTCCCTCGAAGTCCACTAAAGAGGCAAACGTCGTGGGCTTAGTTTTACCCCTGGCCAAGTTCGCTAGGATCCTCCCCACCTTGTTTCCATACTTATAGAGATCTACCTCACATTGTTCCTTACTCCACTGTTTCCTTCGTTTAGCCCAGACGTCATACTCTCTCTTTGCTCCCACCCATTTCTCCTTTGTTAGCGGTGAAGGGTTGTTTTTAAATTCCTTATATGTGCTTCTTACCGTTGAACTAGCTAGATGGAACTGTTGAAACGTTTTCTTTTTTTGAGTGCTGGTGTATGCCATTATTTTCCCCCTCCTGTCCGCCTTACTCGTTTCCCAGTATAACCGAGAGTCCGTCTCATGGTCTGCATTGTGGAAGACGAAGTCAGTCCCCCAGGAGTCTGTCAAAATTGTCGTCCCTTCTAAAATGTGATGGAAAGCGCCATATAAAGTCAGTGCTCGTAATGTGCACATCTCTTAGTTCCAGGGCCACGGGGCTATGGTCGGAAATTACCATATTTTCAATACCCACTCTAGCCAATAAGTGGTTGCTGAGTAGAAAGAAATCAATACGAGACCAGGACCTGGGCATGGGAGTAATGAGTGAATTCTCGGTCTAGGGGGTGGTGTATCCGCCACACATCATGCAATGCCAGTCCCCTCATCAGCGTATGTAGCGGGCTCAACGGTCGGTCGTCAGGGGTGGAAGCGGTATTCAACTGGTCGCGTCGCCTATCTTCGCCCCCAGAGAAGACTATTGAAGTCCCCTCTCACAATCCGGAGATGCTCTCTATCTCCCAACAGCTCCTGCTGCAGGTGGGAGAAGAAGGCATCTTGCGACTGGTTAGGGGCATATATGCTCGTGATACTAAGACGCCCCGCCGGGCTATCTAAAACCAGCCGCACATACCTTCCCTCATCATCTTTAGTTTCAGAAATAATTGTACAGGGGAAATTTTTATGGATAAGTATCAGTACCCCTGCCTTCCTCCCCACTGATCCAGAGCCTTGCACCGCCCCCACCCATAGCCTGTGCATTCTAAAAAATTCCGTGTCTTGAAGATGCGTCTCTTGTAGGAGAGCCACATCTGTTTTCAATCTCTTGAGATGTTTGAGTACCATCGAGCTTTTCTCGGGTGACCTGAGGCCTTCAACATTCCAGGACAACAGATTAACCATGATCAAGAAACAGTCGATGGGATATGTCAACCCTCGCTGTGTCCAGGGATATTTGGAGTACATCGTTGAAAAATAAGCATACTGTACAAGATGGCTGTAACAACATAAATTCACGCCCCCCACTCACCCTGTAACCCCTCAACAAGCAGTCTAGTGACCGCGTACCGAACAGTCCAATAGAACAAAATCCTTCCCCCACCCACCTTCTCCCCTCCCCAAAACTATTCAAATAAAGGATATGGACTTCCATATTCTGAAGGGCACACCTCTCCAACACTCCCGCCCTGCGGCCGTAGTGTATGTCGAGATAGTCAGCACCGTGCACTGGAGTCAATCGATACCTATTAACAGTAGTATAACCGCATTGTTGTCATTATAAATAACACTAACATTTCCCAAGAGTCGATTAAGGCATCTAGTGTGCAATTGCCCAGATAACGCAGACCAGGATACGAGATCTGTAAGACATGACTTCGGTCCCTCCTGGCGCAAAAAATAAGGGAAAACAAGAAAGGGAAAAGAGTCATCATATGTTCCGTTAAAGTCCCATCATGGACCTTCGCATCCCTCGGTCCAAGCTCAGAGTCCGTACGACGTCTCCCTCCACTTCCATCACGGGTTCCAATGTGGTGCTTCCGTTGTCCTCCATGGTGGCTCCCAGCCGGGTTCCGTTGGGTCAAGCTCCTAAGGGCCTCCTCAGGACTATGATGCACCCTGATGGAGCCATCCGGACCCCTATATTTCAGAATGGCCGGATACAGGAGTTGGAATCGTACATTGCATTTGTACAAAATACTGCACGCCTCCCCAAAGGCTCTCCGCTTTCTCGCGACCTCAGGAGAGTAGTCTCCGAACAGTAGGACCTTGTGTCCTCTAATGATTAGAGGGGTCCGTAAGCTCTTGTAGGAGTGTAGGAGATTCTCCTTGTCCCGATAATTTAGATAGCGAGCAATAGTTTGTCTGGGCTTCCCTCTCCCCTGGGATGGAGAGCCTGGTTTGATTATGTGATCTGGTGGGGGGCCTATGCGGTGAGCTCTTTCTACCATGCAAGGGCCCCTACTCCCCAAAATCCGCAGGAGGTCAGTCTCAAATATGTCCAGCAATGCAGAGGGGGCGATGGTCTCGGGAAGCCCCACCAGGCGCAGATTGTTGCGGCGGAAACGATTTTCTAAGTCCTCCAGCTTATTGACTGTACGTTCCTCCCTCTCTTTATAGGTAGAGACTTGTTGTTCCAGCCAGACTGCCTTATCTTCGGTGTCTGACAGTCTTTGCTCCAGAACTGTAAGCCTGGATTCCTGTGCAGCAGCATCTGCTTTAACGTCTCTGAGGGATTCCTGCAGCAGCTCCTTTATCATATTCTTAAACAGATGCCTCAGCTCCCCTGCTAGCTGGGAGGAGACCTCAGTGGCCAGGAGCTTATAGTCTATAGAGGACCCAGGCCCGCGCCCCTCCGCTCCCTCCAGCGTATCACCTCCCCCGCCGCTGCTTCGTCCCGGGTGTCCTCCAGCTTCTCTCCCTTGTGATCGGGGCTGTAATTTGTTTTCTGCCTCCTTGCCTCTGTTGTTCGCCCCACTCGGCGCCATCTTGGAGGAGGATGGCCCGGTCTGCCTCGTCGCCATCTCCGCCGCACCCCGTCCGCTGCCGGTACTCCGGAGCCACCGGTGCATGCAGGGATGATGCAGTGACTGGTAAGTGTGCCTCCGGTACCGGTTGTCGGTGGTTTGCACGCCTTTTTAGCGGGTTAGCGGCCGCGGGCTTTGGGAGCTCATCCCCTTGCTTCCTCACCCATCAGGCCGGAAACCGGAAGTCCACCCACAACTAGTTTTAATCGCATGTGGTTTAAAAAGCTGCTGCAGGACTTCCACCTCCACGTATACGTGTTAGAATATCCAAGGCTAGGGATGGTGTGTGTACAGTCCGCGCTGCTTGAACTGATCACTCTAAAGTCTTGAATGAAAGACCCCCTTTTCTTTATTATCCACCTTCGCGTTTCGATGCTACTCCAAGCCCTGATGACGGTGCTTGGAGTAGCATCGAAACGCGTAGGTGGAATTTTCGGTTGGCTTACCCTTTTCCTCCTCTGCCTCTGTTGGTGAGAGTCCTCCAAAAGATCCGGGAGGACGGGGTCCTGACGATTTTAGTCGCTCCTCTGTGGCTGAGACGCAGTTGGTTCAACCTGATCATGTCCCTCAAGGTGGATGGACCGGTTCTTCTGGGTCACGATCCGAGCCTGCTCTCGCAGGGTCCTCTGTTCCATCTGGACCCTCAGAGGCTCAGTGTGGCTTCCTGGTTGCTGAGGCCCGGGCACTGAGGGCCCGGGGCCTTTCGGACCGGGTTATTGCTACTTTGCAACAGTGCCGTAAACCAGTTACAAACTCTATAATAAGAAGAAATTTTCTTCCTTGAAAGTTGCGGTTCTAGGGCTCGCGACCCTTTGTCCCCTAATTTTTCCCAAATCCTTGATTTCCTTCAATGAGGTTTGGACATGGGTCTCAAACCGAGTACTCTTAAGATTCAGGTGTTGGCCTTGAGTTCGGTGTTTGATGTCCGGTTGGCGGATCATCTTTGGAGCCATCGTTTCATGGTGTCGGCTGCTCGCAAGTGTCTCAGGCGTCTGGCCCTCACCCCGGCCTGGGATCTGAATGTGGTTCTTATGGGTCTTTCTCACCCACCATATGAACTTCTGGCCTCCTGTCCTCTGCGGTCTTTAGCTCATAAAACTGCGTTTTTGGTGGCCATTACCTCGGCACGTCGTATTGGGGAATTGCAAGCCCTGCCCATCCGGGAACCCTACCTTACTGTCCATGATGACTCGGTGGTTTTCCAGTTGGATCCCTCCTTCTTGCCGAAGATGGTTTCGGATTTCCACCGCTCGCAGTCTATTGTTCTCCCTTCCTTCTGTCAACATCCCAAGTCCCCGATGGAAGCGGAGTTCCATTCGCTGGCTGTCCGGTGCATTCCCTTGCACTACCTAAATGTGACTTCCCCCTGGCGGATTGACCAAAATTTGTTCGTCCAGCATTTCGGTGGCAATAAGGGCAAGAAGGTGGCTAAGGGCACTATAGCCGCCTGGATTAAGATGGTCATCACTGAAGCCTATATCTACCAGGGCCTGGCTCCGCCGTCGGGGTTCACAGCCCATTTTACTAGGTCCACTTCAGTCTCATGGGCTGGGGCTTTGCCGGAACAGATCTGCAAGGCAGCAACTTGGTCGTCTCTACATACCTTCACGAAGCATTATTGACTGGATTTCCTGTCCAACCGGGATTTGGCCTTCGGTCGGACATTTCTGCAGGCTATGCCCCCTACCCCCAGGTATGGATTCATTGGCATGCCTCCTTATGCTGTCGTGGAAGGGCCTAGAGAAAATAGAATTATTCTTACAGTTAATTTGATTTCTATGTCTCTTCCACAACAGCACTTATTTCCCTTCCTGTTCCTGTCTTTTCGGGTTCATTGGTTTCCTTCTGCTATGCTAGGGGTTCTTTGTAATACACTGGCAAGTGGGAGGGGCCTTTTAACCTCTCTTGTGCTTCCTGTCCCAAATAGGGTTTGGACAGTCAACCTCCTTATGCTGTTGTAGAAGGGACCTAGAAACCGAATTAACGGTCAGAATTATTCTATTGTTTTATAGATTACACTCAAACAATGGGGTCCTTAACGAGGCATCGTTAGGGGTATATCCCTGACCTGGGACGCGGAGACACACTAGTCATGTAATTTTAATCCTCGATAATGAGATAAAATGGGATAGTTTTGTCACTTTGTGGACATCCTACCATCCGCCCATCATTCCTGAAGAGATAATGTAGTTCTTCCCCCCCCCGGAAGAAAAAACATCTGGAGAAGAGAGGTAACTGAGGCTGTTGGGGTCATAAACCAAGAGTTAAGTGATAGCCTTCGGGAGATCTGCTCTCATGTATAAAAAAATCCCGTTTGTGACTATTAGTTCTTATTTATGAATGAATAAGTTAGGAGAAGGATGAGTGGTGGTTGAACAGCAGACCTGGTGAGTTAAGGGGCCTCTCCCTTACGGTACCCCAATCTTATGAATGATAAATTGTAATTAAGAATTAGTGTAACCAAAGAGATCGGACTGTAAATTTCACCACAGAAAGGCAGCTCTAATATGGTACTTCATCTTTTTAAACAAACCTGCCCTGTAAATGAGTAGACATGAGAAAGAACTATAACTAATTGACTGAAAACCGTATGAGTAGAGAGGAAGATACATTATGACATCTCACCCATTATGAATAATGAACTGTATTTTATGAATGAGAAATTAATTTTGTAAATGGGAGGTAAATATTGTGGTTCATGTCGGATGGATGGTGAGTTCTAACTTGCATCCATCTAAAATTATGCACCAAATAAGATGATGTGTGCAACTCCTGAGTCCAGCTAGTAGTATACATGGTACAAGGAAAAAAATATAAAGTCTAAATTACCGGAAAGCGCAAGCAGTGTATCTCATGGTGGACACTCTGGTTAATAAATCATCACACTCTCATAGAAAATCACTATGTTCAAGACACATAAAGAACAAAAAGATGCTTTTCCAAAGGAAATAATGAAATTAAAGAAGAAATAAAAAATTAATGCATTTATATATTTCTTAAAAGAATAAAGCATAATTGCAATAAACAAGAAAAAAACAACAAATAGATAATGGGGTTCATTTTAAATAATGTTTATTCTGTTCCTACTCCATTAAATAATTGTAAAATAATTGCTGTTCCTCAAACTTTATGCGGATATAGATATATAACCACAAAAATAGCAGGCAGCACTCCAGATTTCAATGCTTCAAAGACCTTTATTGGCCATATAGTGCAAAAATCAAAGTGAGTAACGTTTCAAACCGTCTGTGGTTCTTTCTCAAGCTAGATACAGGGTGTTTCAGAGACACTTTTATAGCAGTTCATTACCATATGCCATAAAGTATCAATTACACTGGGGAACAATTTGAAAAAAAATTTCTGTTGAGTTAGGTTTTTGAGCTGATTTATACTAAAATTGGCATGCTGATTCCAAAAATGTAGTCAGTTTTTTTCTAGCACGTCAAGTTTTTCCTCCACAACTTACCTGCCAGAGATGCACAATTGCACTGATATCTGTAATAAGACTTGTTATCTGATTACAATATATATATATCCTAAGTAAAAAACATATTTGTCATGCCTATTTCTTATATATTTCATTTTTTGTTCATATTTATACTATTTAAAAAAAAAAAACACTTTTTAGGTACAGTAGTTTACATATTTTTGAGAAGACAAAAATCCTATAGTTCAAAAACTTGACGTGATAGAGAAAAACTAAGATCATTTCTGGATTCAGCATCCAAAAATTAATTAAGAACAGTTGTCAGACCTAACTCCTAAAAAATTGTGTTCCCCAGTGTTATACAAAAGTGCAATAAATAGCGCATTTATAAAAGTGCATAACTCTTTAAAGTGTCTTCAGTGTCTTCCATATATTGACATAAATGCTATTTCTTCACATTTAATCTTCATTAGTGACTCTACATAAAGTTAAAATACATTATCTCTCTATTACCAATTAATATCTTATACAGGTGTTTGTATGATTAATCATTGACTTACCACTCTATGCAGTACATCACCATTACCCTTCCTCCATGTTGCTACTGAGCATGCCCAGGAAAAAAGCAAATCTCACGATGTTTCAACTTACACCCATTGCTCATGCTCAGTAGTGCCTATGGTCAACTACACCCACTGAGTGTGCTCACTTCATCTAAGCCACTTAGATCAAAGCAGCGATATTAAATATGCTCCAAATTCGTTTCTTTCTTGCGGTTATAAACTTGTATAGCTCTTAGCTTTTCTTAGTACAATCAATAGGTTGTTTTTTTTCTCTCTGGTTTTTTACACCGATAGTCCATAAAACACTCCGGAGTTGTAGTGACACCTCGATCCTCCCCCGGGTGTCATCCACTCACCGCAAACAACCACTAGGGTCTCGTATATCCTGACTCAAAAATGCCTAGCCCTATTAAGAGCAACGGCAGTGTTATACCTCAGAACGGTGTCACCCTCCTTCAACGTGCATACATGACCAAATATTATTTAAACCTTAAAAGGAGCAAATACAATGCAATAGATGTAATTTTTTATTATTATAAATGGCCATAAATATTCATCATTAAATTGAGTCAAAATGACCATACTGCTTATCCGGGTGAGTCAGCACCAGGGCTCAATATTATTTCAAACTTAGAGAGAGTAACTACAAAGCAATAAATTCACTTTTTCCTTATTCTATTGCTATAAATATTCATTATCTGATTGAGTCTAAATAACCATACTGCATATCTGGGTGAGTCATCACAAATTTTTTTACGTGCATTAAAATTTCTCTCTTCAAACTTTTCTGCAATAGAGAGAAAAAAAATACATAAAATTAATACATATACTTACAAGACTACATTGATATTAAAAACAAATGAAATCACCCTATCTATTATACATTATAATAAGTGTAGAATAATTCTTTATAATATCGCATTAAGCTTGTAATCCACATTTAAACCATGCGGCTTCAGTATGTTCAGCCGATAGATCCACTCTAACTCCTTCGTTTTAAGCAATTTTTCCCTGTCTCCTCCTCTCCTGAGGGGGGCACTGTATCAATTATTCGACGTTTCAGGTCTTTCTCTTGATGCCCCAGATCTAAAAAATGTTTAGAAACTGGTAGATTTTTTACTTTTTCTCTTATGGTGTACCTGTGTTGGCCCAGGCGAGTCTTAAACTCTAATGTAGTCTCGCCTACATACCAAAGCCCACATTGGCATTCCAATAGGTACACTACAAATTCTGATGTACAAGTTAACAGATGTCTAATCTCAAGGGTCTTTCTCCATTACGGTTTTGAAATCTATTTCCCTTGATCATATAACTACAATTTACGCAGCCAAGACAGGGGTAACACCCCCTCCTGGCTGTGCCTGTGATGGTATTTTGTTTTAACTTAGTCAGTGGTCCTATATCTGAGTGGACTATCATATCCTTAAGGCTCCTACCTCTCCTATAAGTTATTAATGGTGGGTTATTGAATTCCTCCACTTTTGGTAAGCAACTTGATAGTATTGACCAATTTTTTTTATAATGGTCGCAACTTGCCCACTTTCCTCTCCATACGAAGTTATCAAAGGTATTCTCTCTTGCAATTTTTCTTTGTTACCTCTTCTCTTTCTAATGTGACTTCTTTCTCCCTTTCACCCAAGACTCTTTCTTTATGGGTTCTCAATAAGCCAATTGGATAGCCTCGCTCTTTAAATCTCGAGACTTGGTCATCCAATAGTCCACCGAGTTCCGTTTTTTCACTCACTATTCGGCTGACTCTCTTCATCTGACTATAGGGTATAGATTTCTTTATACCCCCGGATGTTGGCTCTCGAATCTTAACAGTTTATTCCTATCTGTTGGCTTAGTATAGAGTGTAGTCACAATTTTACCCTGATCCATTTTCACCAAGACATCCAAAAATTGGAGTTTTTCTTTTGAATGGACAAGTGTAAATTTGATCATCTCATTAACCTCATTAAGGAAATCTCGAAAACAAATTAGTTCTTCCTCTGTACCTTTTCAGAGGAGGAAGACGTCATCAATGTATCTCCACCACCTCAGGACCTTCTGAAAGTGGTGGGATACAGAGATGACATCCTCCTCCAAAATTGCCATCACGATATTTGCATAAGCTGGCGCCATATTGGCGCCCATAGCGGTCCCCCTCTTTTGAATGAAATATTCTTTACCAAACATGAAATAGTTTTCCGTTAGGACCAACTCTAATAAGTCCACTATCAACTGTTTAAAACCATTGCTGTATGTTGTCCTTTCAAGTTTCTTTTTTACTGCATATAAACCAAAAGAGTGACCAATCGATGTATATAGAGTGACGACGTCAAATGACGCCATTATGACTTCATCCTTTAACTCCACCCCTCTCAATAGTTCCAGAAAGTGCCTTGTATCTTTTATATATGATCCGGTTTCTTTTGCTATCGGATTCAGCACTTTATCCAGATAAGTCCCTATTTTACTCGTCACTGACCCCACCCCAGACACTATTGGTCTTCCTGGGGGGTCAGTGAGGGACTTGTGCACCTTCGGGAGCACATACAAAACCGGGGTCCTAGGATGCTGTACTGTCAAATAATCTACCGTTTTTTGATCAATAATACCTTCAGTTTTTACCACCTCTAATATACTATTGATCTTTTTTTGAATTCTGAATTTTTGATCACATTCTATTTTCCTGTATACATCAGTGTCATTAAGCTGGCGCCTAATCTCCTCAATGTATTTTGTCTTGTCCAGCACGACTACCGCCCCACCTTTGTCTGCCATTTTTACAATTAGGCTGTCGTCCCGGACAAGACTATCAACCGCCTGTATCTCTTCTCTGGTCACATTTGGTCTATTAAACGATATACCAGTCTTATCTTTTAACCCTTCTATATCGTTTTTCACAGCAGATATAAATATCTCAATACTTTGTACATTGTCAGGTGGCAAGAAATCACTGCCTCTGCTCAGCCCAAGATCAGCTAGAGGAATCCAGATAAGAGTGAAAAGAGCTGGGATCAAATGCCGCGCTGACCACAAAGATAAACACAGAGTTAATCACACACTCTGTTTATTTTGCCTACACATGTTTCATGGCTCATAGCCATTTCCTCAGGGCCATCCATCCGCCATTCTATATATGTATAGAAGTCCTTTTTTTATCATTTTCTATGTATAATTTTGTTTTTGGATTATTCACTTTGGTCAGTAACTAATAGTCTTAGTTATCGTGTATTAAGTATTTTGGGCAGATATAATGATTCAATGCATAAAATATGGACTTTTATCTACATGTGATATTTTAATAGTTCTAGTTTGACGCTCACAGGGTTAATTATCACTACCACCCTAATTGATAAAGATTGTGACCAATCTGAGTGAGCCAAACCCTTTATATATGTTGTATTGTGCTAGTACCCTCATTCCACCTGATGAAGACGGTAACGTTGAAACGCGTAGCGGAGTTTGAGGGACCGTGTTTTTAATAAAGGTCTGTTCACCACAACAATTTCCCCTTGCCGTCCTTCCTTAGCGCTATCAGAGCCGCAACTTTTTTCTCCTGTGCACTTCTTTCCCTTCTGAGGGATCGTGCGGTTCAGCAGCTTTGGAACAGAGGCATCGTTTATTAAAGGACCTGTTTATCCAAGTCTGGAGGACTACTAGGACCCTTCTGATGTCACCGCCTTGGATCACGTGACCGGTGGAAGTGACGCTGCTCTCTCCCTGGCACGAGGATTGTCTCGGGGACGCCCTGTTTGGTATCACTCCACAGGACGCTATCACTGGAGTTGTACCCAGCCAGTACACCTCGACAAGGTGAGTGGAAACCCCCCTTTCCCTGCAATACGGTTTACCCTGAGGTGCTTCACATTTCCGCTCCTTCTCTTTTCTTTTACATTTTAATAGCCAAGCACTCCTTCACCACGCTATTATTTTTCTCCGCTGGGGAAAGTTTCCTGCTTAAGAAGGTGACTGGATGTTCTTCTCTGTTCACCTCTTGTGAAAGTACAGCACCCAGACCTGCCTCTGAGGCGTCCGTTTGCACAATGAAGGTATTCTTGAAGTTGGGACTGATGAGGACCGGCAGTCCGCACAATGCCAACTTCATGGACTGAAACTTTTCATCCGCTTGGGGATTCCAGCGTACCATAACTGACTTCTTCCCGTTCAACAGATCAGTCAGGGCCACCGTTTTCCCAGCAAAGTTAGGTATGAATCGTCGGTAGTACCTAATGATGCCGAGAAATGCTCGCACCTGTTTGGTAGACACCGGCCGGGGCCAACTTTGAATGGCCTCGATCTTGTTTGTTTGGGGTTTGATAACCCCCCTTCCAATCACGTACCCCAGGTTCCGGGCTTCCTCGAGACCTATAGCACATCTTTTTGGATTCGCTGTCAGGCCCGCTGCTCTGAGTGAATCCACCACTGCCTGTACCTGGGTCAAGTAGGTCTGCCAATCGGTATTGAAGATGATGATATCATCCAAATACGCGGATGCGTACTTCTCATGGGGCTTCAACACTATGTCCATTAGCCTCTGGAATGTAGTCGGGGCCCCATGCAACCCGAAAGGCAAGACGACATAGTGATAGAAGCCCTCCGGTGTGACAAAGGCGGTCTCTTCCTTGTCCGATTCTGTCAGCGCTGCCAGTAACCCTTGGTCAGATTGAGCGTCGTGAAGTACTGGGCCTTCCCCAGTCTTTCAATTAGCTTGTCCATCCGGGGCAATGGATAAAGGTCAAATTTTGATACCTCATTCAATTTCCGGAAGTCCATTACAGAATCGTAGAGATCCGTCTGGCTTTGGAATCAGTACAATGGGGCTAGCCCATTCACTCTTTGACTCCTTGATTACTCCTAGTTTGAGCATTTGTCTCACTTCGGCCGCGATGGCTTGCCTTCGGGCCTCGGGTACACGATATGGTTTCATTTGCACCCTCACCCGAGGCTCGGTGACAATGTCATGTTGAGTGACGGAAGTATGGCCAGGCAGTTCGGAGAATACATCCGGATTCTGCTGCACCAACTTCCGAGCCTCCCGTCGCTGTGGCTTCGTGAGGGCGTCACTTTCACCTATTCGGCCCCTCTCTTGGCCGATGGTGGAGGGTCCCCTGGTGACACGTCCGGGGTTGCCTCCATGATCATGCATTCCCGGTGTTTCCAGGCTTTGAGCAAATAGACATGATACAGCTGTACGGGTTTTCTAATCCCGGGCTGGTATACTCTAATTTATCTCTCCCACCTTTTCCTAGATTTCATATGGCCCCTGCCACTTGGCCAAGAGTTTACTCTCGGCAGTGGGCACTAAGACCAATACTCGATCCCCAACCTTAAAGGACCTGAGGGTAGCCCTTTTATTATACGTGCGACTTTGCGCTCCCTGGGCATCCAGTAGGTGCTCTTTTACTATAGACATGACCACTGTGATCCGATCCTGCATGTTAGCCACGTGCTCAATTACACTTTTATGGAGTTGGTTCCTGTTCCCACGTTTCTTTGGCTACTTCCAGCAACCCCCTAGGATGCCTGCCGTACAATAGCTTAAAGGGTGAAAATCCCGTAGACGTCTGTGGTACCTCCCAGACGGCAAACATCAAATAGGGCAATAACATGTCCCAATCCCTCCCATCCTTGGCAACCACCTTTTTTAGCATGGATTTAAGGGTTTTATTAAACCGCTCGACTAACCCGTCAGTCTGGGGATGGTACACCGATGTGCGCGTCTGTTTTATTTTCAGCAGTTTACACAGTTCCTTTGTCACTTTGGACATAAAAGGAGTCCCCTTATCTGTAAGGATCTCCTTAGGCAGCCCCAGACGACAGAACATGGCAAACAGCTCCCGTGCGATAAGCTTAGCCAAGGGGTGGCGTAGCGGAATCGCCTCTGGGTATCGGGTGGCATATTCGACGACCACGAGTATGTGTTGGTGGCCCCGCGCAGACTTCACAATAGGCCCCACCAAATCCATTGCAATCTGTTCAAAAGGCACCTCTATAACCGGTAGAGGTACCAGTGGACTACGGAAGCTTGCGATGGGAGTGGTCATCTGACATTCTGGGCAGGATTCACAGTACGTCTGCACATCTGCATAAATCCCAGGCCAAAAGAACCGCTGCAAAATGCGCTTTTGCATCTTTTTGACCCCAAGATGCCCCCCCAGCAGGTGGGAATGGGCCATCTTGAGGACCGCCCGACGGTGTGACTGCGGCGCTACTAGTTGTTCCACGACCTCATCCCGGATCTTATCAACCCTATAGAGTAACTCCTGGTTGACCACCATGCGTGGAAAAACAGTCTCTGCCCCCGGTTGCTGAGCCATCCCATTTACCTCTATTACCCTTTCCCGTGCCCGGGTCAGTGTAGGATCCTGTAGCTGAGCTGTCCCAAACGCTCCCCGGGACACTTCCAGCTCTGGAATTGATGGGATCTCCTCGACCTCTCCTGCCAATACCTCTAGGGGAAACCTATCGGGGTTACAGTCTATCCCTAGGTTGGCGACCCCTACGGCAGGTATCCCTGACTCGGGATCTTCGGGTTCTGCACCTGGACACATTGTTATTCGCGGAGGATTACTCTTCCTATCTCATAAGGACTAAAACAATGACAAGTCTCTTTCATGCACAGTCCCGTAAGGTAGAGTACCACTCCGACCACATGTTTTACCTCTCCACACGGAGTGGAAAAGGTCACTTCCGCTGTCAGATACTCACGGAGGTACCATGTATACATATGATCCCGACCTTCCCCCCCCCCAGTGGGTTCCAACCGAGTATCAACGACCCATGAACCAGAGTCACCAAGCTGCCGGAATCCAAGAGAGCCTCCGCTCTATGTTCCTTGATGGGCATCGGGTGGCTGTATACCGCTCAATCAGGCTAACCATCTGGTCCAGGTTACCTGGGTCCCCTTTCCCCACCCAACGCTATATAGCGACTGGCAGAGTCCGTACCAGCCGGTCGACCACCACCCTCTCCACCATCTGGCCCGGAGACAAGAGCTCAGGCTGGAGCCACCATTTTACTAGCTGCAGCAAGTCATATGCCTGAGACCGAGCAGGTTTGGTCTCCACAAAGGTCCATGAAAACACCGTTGGGCTCTCACATAGGTATTAACCCCCAGTCGAGCAAGGATCTCACCTTTTAGCTTCCTGTAGTCCTGAGCATCCTCCCAACTGAGGTCAAAGTAGGCCTTCTGTGCGTCGCCCATCAGGAATGGAGCCACCACTTCAGCCCACTGGTCGGCTGGTAGGTTTTCCCGCTCCGCTGTGCGCTCCTAGACGGTGAGGAAAACTTCCACATCATCCTCCCAACTCAGCTTCCTCAATGCCGAGCAGACCCTGTCCTGGGCCTTACGCCATTCCGGGGTAGGCGCAGGTGGCGTGTCTCGCAGTGCCACAATCTGCTGTAGAAGCAGCTCATTAGTTTTCTGCTGCTGTTGAAACTGCTCCTCTTGTTGCTGCTGTGTAATCACCAACTGCTTTAGTAGTTCCTCCATTTTGTCGGCCAGCCTGAACTGTAGCTTTGCCGGCTTGAGTATGGACATGCAGTCTTTGGAGTATGCCTTAGTTCACAATGCCTGCATTCTCCACCATATTTGAGGTAGCGCCGGTGGCTGTCAATACAAAAGGCAGTGACCCTGGTAATTGTTCCCACAGCACACGGGTTTATTGGTACAGTTCAGGTTATGCACAAACCTCCGAGTTCAGGGACGCAGCCGGGTAGACTTCATACAACCATATTATTGGCACATGGTCCCTTATCACGGGTTCTCTCCGGTCCAGGTCTCACCGAGATCTAGCCCTCCGGGCTAGGCCGTGTTTTATCAGCACACAACCTCTGCACTCTCTTGAGCTGGCCGCTCACTAGCCTCCTCTGTCTTCCCTCAGACTGAAGCTCCACACAGAGAACCCCACCCAGTATTCTAGCTTAGCTTTTAACCCCGTGCCTCCCTCTGGTACTGTGTACCCATAGTAAATCTGTGTAATATCACTTTAGCAGTGTTTCTATTTACACTGCTAGAGTGATATTAAATAAAGGGATGGTTAAAAATAAAAAAATAATAAATGCTCACCTTCCGGCGACCACGCGTGTCCCACGCTGAATCTCACGGCCATTCAAGGACATTGCATGATGTCACTGGGAGGGCGGGGCAACCCGATCACATGACCACATCAGCGCGGGATTTAATGGTGCTGATGCAGTCATGTGATTGCCCCGCCCCTCCCAGTGACATCATGCAAGGTCCTCAAATGCCGGGAGATTCAGCGTGGGACACTCAGAAGTCGTCGGAAGGTGAGAATTTATAATTTCTTATTTTTAATCATCCCTTTATTTGATATCCTTTTAGCAGTGTATATAGATATACACTGTTAAAATATTAGACAACGGCTCGGCTCCCCGCTGCTCTTTCTGTGTCTGGATACCGGACCGGACACAGAAATAGCATCTGAAGGTGCCAGTCCGGGGCTGTCCGTTCCTGTTCGTTTGGATCCTGCAAAAAACAGGATCCAAACAGGACAAAAACGTAGTGTGAAGCCAGCCTTAGTCACCTGTCTTCAGGCAGCTTGGCCTAAAGTTCACAATACAGATAAGACCACTACTGTCTATTAATTCATGCAGGCATCCTGCTGGGCTGACATGATTTCCCAGCAGCTGTATCTGACTTCTCTGTTCACATGGCCTCTGCTTTGTGCTCTGTGATAACACCCAGCAGAACCATGTGAATGGAGAAGTCAGATAAGATCTCCTGTTTGAGTTTAGCAGGGTGCTGGCATGAGGTAATTTGACAGTATTATCATCTGTATTGTGAACGCAGCTAAACCACGCCCCAAGAAGACAGGAGAATGAGCATCACACACCTGCTGAGGACACTTTGTGAAAGTTTGTTTTTTAATCCTTGCCTCCCTGTTTCCATTAATAATGTATATGTGAAAGTTGACTATATTCACTTGCTCTACATTATTATTAAATAAAGCATAACCATCGTTTAATTTTTAACCTTAGACGTGGAAAGAGACGTTTTAGCATAATATTTTGGAATATCTGAAAGAGGCCATTATTTTTTTCTAGTCCTAGACAATTCTTTTAAAACCTTTGAGTCTACAATCTGTATTTTTAAGTAGACAGATTGATGGCTGGTTACTTAAAAGTAACTCAACACGAGTTTGCATAATTGTGCTGTTATTAAGATTATATAGATTCCTGTTGGTGTAATGAGCTTTAGAGCATAGGTGTGGGACTGTGGGTGGAATCTTTGGCTCCTGCCCAGGCTCCTCCACTGCCTCTTAGGGCCCCATTACATGTAGCGACACACCAACAATCCGACCTGGCTACCTGGTCGCTGGTGAGGTGCCATACAGGCAGACTTACCAATGATCCCCATTCTGCGGCCGACACCTGACAGTCGTTGGGATCGTTCAGGGTCTCAGGCGCAGACTGGGGATCGCTGGTAAGTCTGCCTGTCACACACAGTGATGAAGCCTGGCCAGCGGGAGATCGCCGATCGAAGAATGGTCCAGGCCATTCATTACCGATCAGCGATCTCCCAGCGGGGGGGCCATCACTGGTGCGTGTCATACACAGCGATCTCATTGACGAGGTCACCGCAACGTCACGAAACCTGTGACGTTACAGCGTTATGGCTGTGTGTGAAGTACCCCTTCTACAGTGTATTTTAAATGTATTTGGCCCCCTTGAACTTTTCAACCTTTTGCCACATTTCAGGCTACACACATTAAGATATAAATTAAAAATGTTTTGTGTAGAATCAACAAGTGGGACACAATCGTGAAGTGGAATGAAATTTATTGGATATTTTAAACTTTTTTAACAGATATAAAACTGAAAAGTGGGGCGTGCAATATTATTTGGCCCCTTGACTTTCAGTGAAGCAAACTCATTCCAGAAGTTCAGTGAGGATCTCTGAATGATCCAATGTCCTAAATGACTGATAAATAGAATCCACCTGTGTGTATGTTTTACCACATCAGAGTGACAGGGCAGATTCGCCATTACTTACGTACCACTCACTAATATACAAATTAGGCACACTCTTTTATGGTAAAACAATAATATAACAATTTATTAAGATTACATCAGGATAATGCTCAAGTATGGAATGGCAGATATAATATTACCCTGTTCCTATAATTCAGTTCATGTAAATCATACAATTAAGGTGAATCATAGTATATGGAGAAATATGCATCAATACATACCAAGTATTGTAACATCACTTCTCCACCGGAGGGACCACAGTGTCAGCGAGAAGGAAATACTCTGGTCTTGTCATCACAGAAACCGTGCGTCCACGATACCTTCTGGAATGTCCCTACCTCGCTGACCTGGGACCTCTTTTTTATACACAGCTCCCACATCCGCCTTTAACACATCTTGTGCAATATGTTTAAGCAGGATCATCAGTCTCTTGCAATTGCACAGTAGGTTGTTGTTTGACATGGGCCCAGTGCTTACTGATAAAAACAACCTAGGTCTGTTTGCAGACTCAAGGTTTGTTTGCCACTGGCATGTCTTCTGACAATAGCACAGTGCTTCAAATGATGTCTGACTGATTACAACAACCTTAGGAATGTTATAGTATAACATTTCAAGGTTCTCCAATATGTTGCTTGTCACAAAGTTAAATCTTCATGATCATAGCATAACGCTCTAAGATGGTGGCATATGGGCAGCATGACTTCCATAATCACCTATTCTGAAAACTGGATACCTATCGTAACCTAGTCACACACTCATACTTGTCTCATTTGTATCACAGTGTAATGAAGTCTCCGTATAAATACACCTGTTCTGTGATAGTCTCAGGGTTCTGTTTCAAGTGCAGAGAGCATCATGAAGACTAAGGAACACACCAGGCAGGTCCAAGATACTGCTATGGTGAAGTTTAAAGCTGTATTTGGATACAAAAAGATTTCCCAAGTTTTAAACATCTCAAGGAGCACTGTGCAAGCGATCATATTGAAATGAAAAGAGTATCAGACCACTCCAAATCTACCAAGACCCGGCCATCCCTCTAAACTTTCATCTCGAACAAGGAGAAGACTGATCAGGGATGCAGCCAAAAGGCCCATGATCACTCTGGATAAACTGCAGAGATCTACAGCTGAGGTGGGAGAATCTGCCCATAGGACAACAATCAGTCGTACACTGCGCACATCTGGCCTTCATGGAAGAGTGAAAGGAAGAAAGCCATTTCTCAAAGATATCCATAAAAAGTCTCGTTTGAAGTTTGCCACAAGCCACCTGGGAGACACACCAAACATGTGGAATAAGGTGCTCTGGTCAGATGAAACCAAAATCAAACTTTTTGGCCACAATGCAAAACAATATGTTTGGAGTAAAAGCAACACAGCTCATCACCCTCAAAACACCATCCCCACTGTCAAACATGGTGTGGGCAGCGTCATGGTTTGGGGTTGCTTTTCTTCAGCAGGGACAGGGAAGATGGTTAAATTTGATGGGAAGATGGACGGAGCCAAATACAGGACCATTCTGGAAGAAAACCTGTTGGAGTCTGCAAAATACCTGAGACTAGGACAGAGATTTATCTTCCAACAAGACAATAATCCCAAACATAAAGCAAAATCTACAATGGAATGGTTCAAAAATAAACGTATCAGGTGTTAGAATGGCCAAGTCAAAGTCCACACCTGAATCAAATCGAGAATCTGTAGAAATAGTTGAAAACTGCTGTTCACAAATGCTCTCCATCCAACCTCACTGAGCTCCAGCTGTTTTGCAAGGAAGAATGGGCAAGAATTTCAGTCTCTCAATGTGCAAAACTGATAGAGACATACCCCAAGCGACTTGTAGCTGTAAATCACAGCAAAAGGTGGCGCTACAAAGTATTAACTCAAGGGGGCCCACTTTTCAGTTTTTTATTTGTTAAAGTTTAAAATATCCAATAAATTTCATTCCACTTTACGAATGTGTCCCACTAGTTGATTTTTCACAAAAAAATCATTTGAATTTAAAACTTTGTTTGAAGCCTGAAATGTGGCAAAAGGTTGAGAGGTTCAAGGGGGCCAAATACTTTCACAAGGCACTGTATCTATACCTGCCTGCTTTTTGAAAGCTTGTGTCTCTTTATGAATCAGGAGCATCTGACTCCAGAATATCTCAAGACCAGTGTGATCAACACTAGGCTTGATGAATCTTACCCTTTGTTCTGAGTTTTTGTTTAATGGTCACCTTCTTTTGGCTCTTTCTAGTTGCTCCAAGGGCTTATGTAAAAACTAATATTTCCTAGTAACAGTAGTATATAATCACAGGCTTGTCTGTCACGGGAGTACTAAAAATCTTCTTTTTTTTGTTGGACAGAATGAGTCCTAATTATGAAATGTAGGCTGGTTAGAGAATGTTATTTAAAGGCTGTGCTTGATAAGTTTCACATTTGAAACCCTTTTACAGAGTGATATGCTAGTCAACAAATGTAGGTAGGAGAGGTCGTGTCTGTGAATGGTGCATGTCATTTATATTTGGAACAAATTACTAATGCTATGCTTTAGTAACTTGTGCCTTAGCAACAGTGGCTACTTGCAACTTAGAGCCATAATTTTTTTTCATTTAGATTTAAGATTGAGACCAAATTGATGAATCACATGCCCTTCAAACCTACGTGTTTACCAGGATGTAGGTGGTAGTTAACTCCCACTGTACTACATAGATTGTTTTTCAAGCTCTTGCAATTTCACAGCTGTTAAAATACATTGCAGAATATAGTACTGCATTTTAAATAAATTATGAAGTAATAATGCCCCCCCATCCTGGTGTAATTTCCCCTATTTTGGGCACATTTTTGGCATAATGTCCCACATCCTCAGTATCTTTCAGTAATAATGTCCCCCATTCTTATAGAATGTTTCCTATTCTGGTACAATGTACCCATCCAGTCTCACATTCTGTAATAATGTTCCCCATTCTGCCATAGTTTAAGTTTAACACATTAAAAAAAAGATTCTTCTCACCTTCACAAGCTCCCACGATGTGCAGAGTCCTCTTCTATAGCCGTCGCAGAAGCCATCAGCCAACTTTGGTGTGAATGTTGTGTGCAATGCGTGGTATCACTGCTATTTGACTGGCACTTCAATGTCAGCTGCCAGCCTCTGGTTGGCAAGTAAGGGTGACCTCCTTACCAGACTTGTCTGGTCACGGTTGCACACTCTGGACAGAGAGACCACTTAATGACTCATTTGTACATGAATTAAATCTGATTTCTGAGGAACGCAGCAACAGATAGAAGAGATTTAGCTTTCAAAGACCTACATTCCTATATACAGATAATTAGAAGGAGAAAAAGACTGTGGTGGGGAAGCCTTCTGATTCCCTGAATATTCCCTCTACACCTGTGTGTAGAGGGAGGTGGTTGGAATAGCAGTAGACCTGTAGGCTTACACTTCCCACACTGGTGAGGGGCACACACCCCACCAGGAGCATGCTGTGACCGGAGACTTGCCACTTCTTTGGCAGGTCACTCAGGAGGTAGCGCTTTCCTGGCATATTTTGTCTGACCATAAGACCCACGTCTTACACCAGGATTGTGCGGGGGTGTACAACCTGTATAGGCGAGTTCATTTTGTAGGATTATCACTTGCCTTGCTCTAGTGGCCTCCCACAGAAGCGTTTCTTTTTCTCTTTTTATTTTTGCATATGCAGAGAATGAAATATATATTCTAAGTAAATATATTTCTTGACTTCAATAGATTTTTATTTGCATATATCAGATATAGTACAATTAAGACATTAGGTAACCAATGAAACATTACAAAAGGGAAAACAGAGAAACCGCACAAAGTGGATGGCACGAACGAATCATGTCTTCACACATCTCCTTTATATCGGAAGACGCTTTGTCCCTACTGTCTGGATTCAAAACTCAAATAAGATCCCAGGCAAAATTGCTTCAGGATGCAGGGCCACTGTCATACCCTGTACGTTGTGTCTATCTTGCATCATCTAGTCATGTTCGATAGGATACATTATTGTTACCATTGCCTAATCAGGCCTTGTGAAGACGTATAGGGAACAAGAGCCGACTTAATTATCCAGTCGGTAAGTAGGGTGTCTGAGCAACATGTTCAGAGTAACATTCTCATATTAACATCTCCGACTACGGGCTAAATACAAGGCAAGACAAAAAAAACAAACAAAAAAACAAGGAGGAAAAGCGAGCAAAAATATGGGGGGAGCATAATGGGTATGAACGGGGTCAAGAATTGAATAGGGAGGGAAGACTGAGAGGACAAGACAAAAGACAGGAGGAATAGAAATGAAGAGAGCGAGAAGGGGAAAAAGAGAAAGGAAGTAAAAGGCCGAAAGGAGGGAATCCGCAGAGCAAGGGCAATCCCCAGGAGTGCCGCTGTACGAGGCCAGATGGTCAGAAAGGGATTTTGAAAGCCAGGGGGTGACCCGCCCAGCAAGACCAAGCTTCGGCCACATATCTCTTGGATTTGACCTCCATTGCCAAATAGAACTCATGACAGAAAATCGAGTTCAGTTTGTCAACGAGTTCTTTCATGGATGGAGGGGATGGGTCCTTCCATTTTGCGGCAATACAGATCCTGGCTGCTGTCAGCACGAAGGTGAACAGAAGGCGAGGTACTGGAGGAAGGCCCTCCACCCCCACGTGGAGGACAGCGGTTTGGGGGGAAAGCGGACCCCCGATTCCCGTGAGGGTTTCCAGGAGTCCTGCAACCAGTTTCCAAAAAGGAGCCAGTCCCCGGCAGCCCCACCACATATGGGCCAGGTCGCCTTTACATCCGCACTGTCTCCAACACAAGGGCGAGGAGCCTGACCCAAACCTCGCCAACCTGGAGGGGGGTGTATACCAACGAAGGTGCACCTTCAATAGCTCTATGTGAGTTATGCAGCTAGTAGCACCCATTGTACACCGAACCGCACCCTTCCAGTCGTCCGGATCTGCTGAAAAGGAGAAATCATTCTCCCATTTTTCCCATTGCGGCAATTTAGTCGGTGCTTCACTCTCAATTAGACCTGTGTAGATGCTTGATAAACCCTTGACGACCTCTGGTCCAGAGAAAACGAACCGTAGTAAAGGGGACACACATGGAGGGCCTAGATCGTGGAAGCATGAATCCGACCTAAGGAAGTGCGTGATCTAGTGGAACTGTAAAAAGGAATGACCAAGTGAGGGGTGAGCCGACATAAACTCCCCTAAGGTCATCAATCTGCCCGAGATAAGTAGATCACTCAATTTCTCCAGACCACATTCTCCCCAGTGGGACCAATTTATGTTTAGGGAGGGAATCAACAGTCTCAATGCCCTCAAAGGGATTTCAGTAGGCGAAATCTTCGACCAACTTCTCCGCAGTCCCCTCCAAACGTTCAGCACCGCCCTCACTGTTTTTAGTAAGCTACTCTTCTGAGTCGTTCCCAAGGATTCCGCTGCCAGAATATCCCTCAATGAATTACCAGATGTCTCACTTTCCTCTATATGTAGCAACCTGTCGGATCCATCCCCTCCCCACCAGGCCTTAGCAGCTTCCAATGTGGCCGCCTTAAGGTAGGCGACCACATCAGGGACCCCCATGCCTCCCCTAGATAGACGGAGATGCATGGTCCCTCTCCGGATCCTCGGGCGCGCACGGGCCCATACAAAATCATTCATCAAGGCCTGGAGGCGAGTGAGCAAGGCCGAGGGGTAGAACAAGGGAAGGCAGCGAAACAGGTATATGATTTTAGGCAACCACAACATTCTCATCGCCTGCACCCTTGCCATCCAAGACAGGGACGAAAGTGGGTATGACCCCAGAGCTCCCCTTAGGTTTTCCATGAGGAGCGTGAGGTTATTACGGGCCACGGAGGCCAAAGGGCCCAAGGTAACCCCCAAGTAAGGTATACCCCCCGGACACCATTTGAAGGGGAAGCTCTGGGTCAAACGCTCCACCTCATCCTTCGGTACATGAACAGGGAGAACAACAGACTTCCCCCCATTCAACTTATAATAAGAGAGGCGTGTAAACATCGTCAGGGACCTCATAATTCCCGAAAGTGAGGAACAAGGGCTCGCAGTGGAGATAATCACGTCATCAGCGTAAAGGCCAACAACGTGTTTTTTCCCTCCCACCACGATACCCTACACACTCGGGTCCGCCCGAAGAGAAGCCGCAAGAGGCTCCATGAGTAGGGCAAACACCAGGGGGGAAAGGGGACAGCCCTGTCTAGTGCCGTTTGTAATCCGGAAGACCCGAGACAGGAAACCAGCAGAGAATACTCTCGCACAAGGGTGCGAGTACAGACTCAGGACAGCCCTCAATATGGGACCCGAGAAACCAAAGGTGCTTAGCACCTCACGGAGGTAGCCCCAATGTACCCTGTCAAACGCCTTCTCAGCGTCAAGGGACAGGAATACACAGGGGCCCCCTCTCTTTTCTGCAACTTCAATTAAATTTAGCATTCTCCTGGTGCCGTCCCGGGCTTGTCTCCGCTGCACAAACCCCACTTGGTGCGAGCACACTAATTGAGGAATCACTTCACTCAACCTACACGCTAAAAGTTTTGAATAAATTTTGAGGTCAGAGTTCAGGAGGGAGATCGGTCGGTAGTTTTCAGGACGGTCCGGCTCCTTTCCTGGTTTAGGGATCGTTATAATCGTGGCCTCCAGGGCAGACTCCGGGATCGAGCCCTCATTTTGCCACACCAAAAAAAGTCGGAGTAAGAAAGGAGCAAGGACCGACCCGAAAGATTTGTAGTATTCATTAGCGAAGCCATCAGGCCCCGGGGCTGAATTTGCCTTCAAGGACCCGATGACCGCCAGAATTTCAGAAAGGGCGAAGGGCTTATTCAGCACCTCTAGCTCCTCTGGACCAACAGTCAGGAGATCTAATCCCTCCAGAAAACTCCTTATGACGTGTTCTAGTGGTTGAGGGGTCTCGGAGTCATTTTTCAGGTTGTACAACTGTTCATAGTAAGTAGCAAATGACTCCACAATTTTTGCCGGATCCCGAACCACCGCCCCCTCTGAGGTATTCATGGATGTGATCATTGACTTCGCCACTCTCTTTTTTAGTCTACGGGCCAAAAGAGCACCCGCCCTATCACAGGCTGCATAATACTTGGACTTCAATTTCCGGAGGCCAGATTCCTATTGGCGCAAGAGAAGTGCCCGGAGCTTATTCCTGATCTCTAGAATCCGGGAAAGGAGATGGGGTGCCGGGGCTGTTTTATTTTCAAGCTCGAGCCGTTGTAAGCTATCAAGCTATTCCGTTCGCAGACGTTCCCTTTTTCTTTTTGCCTGAGCCGCTTTTTGCAGGAGGAGGCCTCGGAGGACCGCCTTGTGGGAATACCACAGCGTGTCGTCCGGGACCTCCCCGTTATTGTTCAGGGAGAAGAAGTCTTGTAGCTTCCCTCCAATGTCATCTAACACTTGGGGATCTGCTAGTAGGCTGGGATTCAATCTCCAATGCCGGGGGGACCACCTTCCTCCTCCCAGGTTGACTACTAACGTGACCGGAGCATGGTCCGACCATGTTATTACTCCTATCTCCGAAGCCGAACAGGTCTCCAAGACGGTGTCACTACCGAGGAAAAGATCAATCCTGGAGTAGGAGGCGTGACTATGCGAGAAGAAGGAGAAGTCCCTCTCCTCCGCATGTTGATATCGCCAGATATCATGGAGGTGGAACTCCCGGCAAAGGGGACCCAAGGTTCCTCCCCTCCTCGCGGACGGGGATGAGGAATCCAGCCTACTTTCAACAAAGACATTGAAGTCACCACAAATAATAACATTGCCCTCAGCTATCCCCCTTAACCTCCCAAACAGAGAGCGCAGGAATTTCAGCTGGCCCTGATTCGGGCCGTAGACATTCACAATCGTATAGCTCGTTCCCGCTATGTCGCAAATCAATATAAGAAATCTCCCTCCCGGGTCCGGGATAGCCTGTTTAAGTTGAAATTGGACTGTGTTTCTCACCAGTATACAAACCCCCGCTCTCTTCTCTCCATGATTGGCAAAGAAGGCATTGGGGAATGCAGAGTGGTGAAGCCTATAGTTGTCACCCGCTAGTAGATGTGTTTCTTGTATGCATACAATGTCTGCCGCTGCTGACTTAACTTCACGCCAGAGGAAGGACCTCTTCACAGGGGAGTTGAGGCCCCTGACATTAAGCGAAAAGAGCTTTAGAGACACCTATTACCCTTTCAATACCACCCCCTCGAGGTGCCTCTCACCCTGCGGAAGTGGATTCTGGAGAGTGGGAATGGAGAGGAGGAGAGAGAGGAGAGGGGGAAAGAGGAAGGCAAAGAGAAGAGAAGTAAGACAGTCAGATGGGGTAAAGCAAGGAAAATGTGAGGAAGGGAAAACCACACTAGGGACTGGAGGGTTAAGGGGGGGAAACTGGTTACGGGGTAAGAAAACAGAAAGACTAACACAAATTTAAACAGTATCCCTAAAATTGGGATAAATAAGAACAACCGCCAATGAGGGGAAACATTGTGTACCTCCTCCCCAACCGGGTGCCAACAGGGTCTGGCTGAAAGGGGCAGAGGGGCTTCAGTCCACGGAGGGGCGAGATCACACGGCCCACCCGGGAAAAAGTCAACAGTGTTCAATTAAAGAAAGAGGACCCGTCGTCCGGGACCAACTCCTATCCATTTTCCAGGCAGTCAGCGGGTACCATCTTCCCCCTCAGGAGAGCCCACGTCGTGGTTAGAGTCCGGTAAGGTGAGGATCGATTGCCACCCGGGGAAGCAAAATTCCATGTCTTAAGGGTTTTGCGCAGCTGGGTTAGGGAGGCGAAGGAGAATCTCTTGCCTTTATGTCTGAAGTTGAGCGAAACTGGCGAGCCCCAGCTGTATAGGATACCTCTTTCCCTGAGGATCCTACAGCTAGTGGCAAACTCTCTTCTGCGTGACAATGTGCCAGGAGACAAGTCAGGGAAGACCAGTACTTTTTGATATGGCTCAGGGAGCTGGGGCTTTTGTCTCAGCCTCTGTAGCAAGTGGTCTCTCAGTCCAGGTCGTATAAGGCACACCAGTATGTCTCTCGGTGTCTCAGGGGGGAGGTGTGCAGGCTTGGGGATCTTAAAAGCTCTCACTATAGCTAAGTCAGCCAATGGAGTCTCCGGGAGTGCAGTCACTAAAAATTCAGTAACTAAAGTATTGAGATCAGAGTCCCCTGCACTCTCTTCCAACCCCCTTAACTTAAAGTTATTTCTTCTAAGTTTGTCCTCCATGTGGTTTATGGTCGCTTGCACAGACCCCATTTCAGTGTCCAAGGCTGCATGACTATCAGCCAAACTATTGTGTGCAGTGGCAAAATGTACCATTTTACCTTCCAGCTTTGCTGTCCTCTCCCCCAAGGCTCCTAAATCCTCTCTCAGGGTGCTGATAAGATCTCTTATCTCTTTTGTAAGGGTCTTCCTCATAGAGCTTAACATGAGCCTGAGAGCTCCCTGCGTTACCAGGGCTTGGTCATCTCCCTCAGTGCCTCCAGAGTCCTGGCTGCGAGGAGAGCGGGCTTGTGCTGGAGAAGTGTGATTGTCTCTGTGTGGAGAGGGAGGGGGAGGGTGCCCAGGAGCTGGCACCATGTTTCCAGGAGCTGCTTTCAACTTCTCTGCTCCAAAATAGTCTGTCACTCTGTTCTCAGTGACTCGGCGACTGGAAGAGGCTCTAGGCATGTCGGGCTGCTCCAGGAGGGATCTGGTGCCAGTTGCAGGTATGCAGAAACCCGGTGGTGCCGTTAAATTGCCGCTTTTATTGGTCCAGGGTGAGGAGCTCTCCTATTATGTGTCCAGTGCCATGAGCTGCAGGACACGCCCCATCAGTAAATATATTTCTAAAGGTATTATTTACATGAATTTTTCATCAGAAGTTGATGATAACCCATCCAATCCACATAGGCAAAGAATTCAAACTATAGATGTCTGTACATTTTGTGATGTGTAATTATGAGAAATGACACAGGAAAAAAGTAGAGAGCACACTTCCTGAATTTTTTTTAAATACTTTATGCAAAAGCCTTTGTTGGTGATGACAGATTAACGCCTCCTGTATGGGAGAAACTAGTGGCATGCATTGCTCAAGGTATAAATTTTGTCCTTCCACACAAACGCTCTTAAAATCCTGAAGGTTCTGTGGGCTGCTTATCTTATGTGAACTCTGACCTTTTAGTTCCTTTCATAAATTTTCCATTGGATTCAGGTCAGGTGATTGGTTGGGCTATTCTGAAAGATTTTCTTTCTCTGAAACCAATTGAGAGAGTTTCTTTGGCAGCATGTTTGGGATCATTGTTTTGCTGAAATGTCCACCCTTGCTTCATCTTCATTATCCTGGCAAGTCAGCAGATTTTTATCAAGAATGTTTTGGTACATTTGCCCATTCATACTTCATTCAATTACATGAAGTTTGCCAGTGCTGTATACTGGAAAACAGCCCCACACCATGATGTTCTCAACTTCAAACTTAAATGTTAGTATGGTGTTTTTGGGGTGATGTGCAGTGCCTTTTGGTCTCCAAACATGGTGTTTATTATGGCATTCAAAGAGTTCAACTTTGGTCTCAACTGACCAGTATCTCCTATCTATCTCCTCTACTATTATTTTACAATCTTGTCTAAATGTCGAGTAAACTTTTTTTTTTTAAATCAGATAAATTTTATTAGAATCAGCAAGGAATAACAAAGCATAATGCAGTCCTTCACAATGTCAATTGTTCCCCTTGTATAAACCTCCCAAAGTCGAGTAAACTTTAAAAGCACTTGAACATGCTTCTTCAGAAATGGTGGCTTGCATGGTGAGCGTGTGTACAAGCAATGGAAGTTGAGTTCCTTTATGTTTTTTTCAAAACAATTGTGTATGCTGATTCCAAGTATTTCTGTAGCTCTCCACAGGAAGACCTGGCTCACTGACAACTGTTGTGATAATTATTTTTACTCTTCTGTTGGAAATCTTGCAGGGAGAGCCTGGTTATAGATGGTTTATGGCGAAACTATATTTCTACTTCCAGATTATGGCTCCAACAGTGCTCACTGGAATCTTGCATGATTTAGAAATTCTTCTGTAACAAATGCCATCAGTATGTTTTGCAACAATAAGGTTGCAAAGGTCTTAATACAGCTCACTGGTTTTACCCAATCATGAGATGTTTTTTGTTTGGCACCTTGGTAATGAGAGACCTTTTTATAGGCCATCATATTATTTTTACTAAATTGCTTTATAATTACTGACAGATTTCAGCTGTTGTAGCAAAGAAATAATTTCTGTTGTAACAAAGAAACGTCCATTACTGCCTAGGAAATATATGAAAAATTGAGATACTTAGCATGCAAAAATCGCCATTTCTGTATTTGCCCAGTAGCCACGTCACGGCGTATTTCATTACTGGGTTCGTACACGAAGATAAGGCCCCTTTCTGGGTATAGAAAACCTCCATTTCTATGGGTGGATCTCTTATTTAGATTATGGGGTGATACCTTCTGGCCATGCACCCCTCCCCTATTAGCCTTCGGTGATTTTATTCTCAGCAGGTTCTTATCTGTTCATACAATTGAGGTTTTTTTAAACCCAACGAGAGGCATTATTTTGGCATACGAACCCAGTAATGAGTAATGAGATTCCCCATGATGTGACTACCGGGCAAATATAGAAATGGCCATTTTTGTCTATGTATCTCAATTTTTCATATACAGTGAAGGAAATAATTATTTGATCCCTTGCTGATTTTGTAAGTTTGCCCACTGACAAAGACGTGAACAGTCTATGACATTATTTGATGCCCTACCAACCATTAAGAGTTCTGGCTCCTACAAACCAGTTACACGCTCCTAATCAACTCATTACCTGCATTAAAGACAGCTGTCTTAAATTGTCACCTGTATAAAAGACTCCTGTTTACACAATCAGTCAGACTCTAACCTGTACACCATGGGCAAGACCAAAGAGCTTTCTAAGGACGTCAGGGAAAAGATCTTGGATCTTAGACCTGCACAAGGCTGGAATTGGCTACAAAATCATAAGTAAGATGCTGGGTGAGAAGGGGACAACTGTTGGTGCAAAAGTAAGAAAATGGAAGAAATACAAAATTAGTCAGTCAACATTGATCTGGGGCTCCAAGCAAAATCTCACCTTGTGGGGTATCCAGGATCATGAGGAAGGTGAGAGATCAGCCTAAAACTAAATGGGGGGAACTTGTTAATGATCTCAAGGCAGCTGGAACCACTGTCTATAAGAAAACCATTGGTAACACATTACTTTGTTATGGATTAAAATCCTGCAGTGCCCACAAGGTCCCACTGCTTAAGAAGGCACTTGTGCAGGCTCGACTGAAGTTTGCCAATGAACACCTTGCTGATTCTGAGAGTGATTGGGTGAAGGTGCTGTGGTCAGATGAGACAAAAATTGAGTTCTTTGTCATTAACTCAACTCGCCGTGTTTGGAGGAAGAGAAATGCTGCCTATGACCCAAAGAACACCGTCCCCACTGACAAGCATAGTGTTGGAAACATGTTTTTGGGGGGATGGTCATCTGCTAAGGGTACAGTACTACTTCACCACATCAATGGGACAATGGATGGAGCCATGTACAGTAAAATCCTGAGTGACAGCCTCCTTCCCTTTGCCAGCACATTAAAAATGGGTTGTGGCTGGGTCTTCCAGCTTGACAATGACCCAAAACATACAGCCAAGGCAACAAAGGAGTAGCTCAAAAAGAAGCAAATTAAGATCACGAAGTAGTCTAGCCAGTCTCCAGATTTTAATCCCATAGAACAGCCACAAAATCTTAGTTACTTAGAGATGATCTGCAGAAAAGAGTGAAACAAAATTCCTCTGGCATATGTGCAAACCTCATCATCAACTATAAAAAATGTCTATAAGAATTTTGAAAAACAACCCACACCAACCATAAATCTGAATTTGCATGGTCACTATTAGTTTACCATTATGGTGTGTAATTTGGATTTATATCAGTAACACTCCAATAGTTATATTAAACAAGTGATGCCACTTAGGGAGTTAAGTTACAAAAATAACACCTTTATTAATTAAAAGCAGAGCAGTATTCGTTAGTACAATGAACATCAGTTAGGAGATCCCAAAAAATACTGCAAGGCAAGTAATCCCATTGCAGGTACAGACAATTTGGTCCACAGTTACACAGGTATCACAATGGAAATGGTAATGATACTGCCCTATTGGTTGTTGAAAACTATTTCCATTGTGATACCTGTGTAACTGTGGACCAAATTGTCTGTACCTGCAATGGGATTACTTGCCTTGCAGTATTTTTTGGGATCTCCTAACTGATGTTCATTGTACTAACGAATACTGTTCTGCTTTTAATTAATAAAGGTGTTATTTTTGTAACTTAACACTGTAAGTGGCATCACTTGTTTAATATAAAAAATGTCTGACTGATGTGCTTGTCAACAAAGCTTTTCCCACCAAGTATTAAGTCTTGTTTGCCAGAGGGATCAAATACTTATTGCTCTCTTCAAAATGCAAATACATTTATATAATTTAACCAATATGATTTTCTCGATTTTTTTTTTTTTTTTTTGTATATTCTGTCTCTCACTGTTAATATTAACCCACCCTTAAAATTATAGACTGTTCATGTCTGTCAGTGGGCAAACATACAAAATCAGCAAGGGATCAAATAATGACTTCCTTTACCGTATGTCCTTAACAGTAATGCATGTCTATATTCTTACATTTATGGTTTGCATGCTTTAGCATTCCAGAGTTTAACTGTGTTTTTCTTTATATATGTCATGCTCAGTTTTGCACCTGTTCACACTGTGTCCACAACTCCACCAGCTGTTCCTGCGACTTCTGCTTCTCCACTAGGCACCACTGTATTCAACCTGTAGGTGGTGCTAGTGATAGGGGAGGATCTTTGCAGGAAATTCTGGTGAGCGCAGGCTCCACTCATCCACTAGGGCTAGAGTGGTTTAGACCTGTAGTACTTCACAGTATGACAGTGTTAATATGAGGGCGATGCAGGTGACGTCATTAGCTCTTTAGCTGCAGCCTATTGGACAGTACAACAACCTACATACACCTTCAACCTTTCTCTGCAAGCTGCTTAAAAAAGTTTTCAGTTTTCCTGACTTGCCCTATATTGGATCCAGGGCTGCATTTACTCTCAGGCACTTGAGGGCATGTGCTTGGGGCACCAGGTTGCCAGGGGGGGTTTACAGGCTTGAGTTTAAACAAGAAAAAACATTTTTACTAAGCTTATACCCCCGGACTCTATATGTAATCCGGAGTGTTTGTGGGGGAGGGGGTAGTTGCCCGGGCGGCAGTGTCTGGTATTCACTAAATACCAGGACACTGCATTCACTCACCCTCCGTGCAGCCGCCACTTCCGGGGTCAGTGTAGCAGAGCAGCTCCTGACCCGAGGCTGAATGTGCTTCTCATCTGCTGCCGCTTCTGTGCAGAGGAGGACAGCGAACGATAGAGAATGCATCAGGTAAACGCTGAAGCAAACTGGAGGGGAGAAGAACTGTGAGGGGGTCACATTTGGGGATGGGGGAAAAACTAACACAGGGGGCCACATTGGGGGGGGGGGGGAAACTGACATGGGGCCACATTGAGGGGGAAACTGACACAGGGGCACCATTGGAGGTGTGGGGTGAAACTGCCGGGGCATCATTGGGGGGATGCTGTGACACATGGGGCCACATTTGGGGGGGGAAACTGACACGGCGCCACATTGGGTGGGAAGAACTGTGAAACAGGGCCACATTGGGGGTGGGGGGAAGAGCTGTAAAATGGGGCCACATTATTGGGAAAGTACTGTGAAACGGGGGACCCAATGGGGGAGAGCACTGTGAAATGGGGCCGCATGGGGAGGAGAGCACTGTGCAACGGGGGACCGCATGGGGGTGAGAGCACTGTGAAACAGGAGAACACTGTGTAATGGGGCCACATGGGGAGAGCACTGTGAAACGGGGGCCACATGGAGGGGAGAGGATTGTGAAATGGGGGGAGAACAATGTGAAACAGGGGCCACATGGAGGGAGAGCATTGTGAAATGGGGGCCACATGGGAGGAAGAACACTGAAACGGGAGCACATGGGGGAGAGCACTGTGTAATTGCGAGCCACATGGGGGTGAGAGCCCTGAAACGGGGGGCCACATAGGGGGAGAGCATTGTGAAATGGGGCCTAATGGAGGGGAGAGCACTGTGAAATGGGGGCCACATGGTGGGAGAGCACTGTGAAGCAGGGGGCCTCATGGGAGGGCACTGTGAAGCACTGGGCCACATGGGAGGCGGGCACTGTGAAGCAGGGGGCCACATGGGAGGAAGAACACTGAAACGAGGGGGCACATGGGGGAGAGCACTGTGAAAAGGGGCTAAATGGGTGGGCACTGTAAAATTGAGGGAAGAGCACTTGTGAAATGGGGGGCCACATGGGGGGAGGGCACTGTGTAACAGGGGGGTCACATAGGAAGGGGTGAACTTTATGAAAAAAGGGAGACATATGAAGGGGGAGAGGAGAATGAACAGAGGACTGCATGGGGGAATGTTTCAAAGGCTTAGAAGCAGGCTTTTCTAAACATGACACCCACAAATCAAGTCTTTCTACACTGCAGGACATACAGGTGCATCTCAATGAATTAGGCCGCCTTCACATCACGGTTTTTAGGATTCGGGGCTGTCCGGTGTGTACCGGACAGCACCGGATCCGATTTTGGCCCCATAGTATTCCTATGGGGCTGGATGGCAGTGATTTGCCATCCGGTTCCCTACTGTCTGGGAGGATCCGGGAGAATTCGTTTTTTTTTGTTTTTTTTTTCCCCTAGACTCAAAATCGCAGCTTGCAATGTTTTGTGCTCGGGGCAAAAATCAGATCCTCCCAGAATCGGTGGTATCCGGCACCCCCTAACATAGAAGTCTATCGCGCCGGATCCAACAAAATCGGATCTGGCTCCCGGATGCCGGGTGCTGAAGTTCAGCACCGTGGAGAGCTCCCGCCTGAGATTTCAGAACCATGGCTAGCTTCCCCGCAAGTCGCGATCCTGACATTTCAGCAAGGGACAGCTCCATCAGCCGCGGACTGCTGATTCTGGCACAAAACAGGATCGGAGGGCATATTTACCCTCTGGTTCTGTTCTGTCCGGAGCTGTCAGGCTGTGTCTGGTGCATCCAGCAAAACACCGGACACAGCCTGACGCCACAAAACCGTGGTGTGAAGCCGGCCTTAGAATATCATCAAAAGTTACTTTACACTATGTTCCAAATTATTATGCAAATTGGTTTTAAGTGTCATAGGGTTTTTTTTTTTTGTCAATGAAACCCATTGATAGTATTGTGTCTCAGGGTTCTTTGGATCACTGAAATCAATCTCCGATACCTGCGATAATTAGTTTGCCAGGTGAGCCCAATAAAAGGAAAATTGAATGTTCCACAATATTAAGCAGGCCACAGTTTTCAAGTAACATGAGAAAGAAAAAGGATCTCTCTGCTGCTGAAAAGCAACAAATAGTGCAATGCCTTGGACAAGGGTGAAGACACTAGATATTGCACAAAAACCTAAGCGTGATCATCGTACTGTGAAGAGATTCCCACACACAATCTCTTCCGCTCCTGTCGCTTACACCTGAAGAATATCTCTAGAGTCTGCCCCTTTCTCACCATAGAAATACCAAAAACCCTCACCGTGGCCCTAATCCATTCCCGCCTTGACTATTGCAATTCTCCATTAAGCGGCCTCCCCCTCACCAGACTTTCTCCTCTTCAGTCCATCCTTAATGCAGCAGCCAGGATCACTCATCTGGCCAATCGTTACTCAGATGCCTCTGCTCTGTGCCAGTCATTGCACTGGCTGCCCGTACACTACAGGATCAAATTCAAATTGTTCTCACCCACAAAGCTCTTCACAGTGCAGCACCCCCCTACATCTCCTCCCTCATCTCTGTCTATCACCCCACCCGTTCTCTACGTTCTTCAAATTACCTTCGACTAACATCTGCACTAATCCGATACTCCCACTCCCGGCTCCAAGACTTCTCCAGAGCTGCACCAATCCTCTGGAATGCTCTACCCCAAGAAATCAGGACTATCCATAACTTGCATGGCTTCAGACGATCCCTAAAAACACATCTTTTTAAGGCAGCCTATCATACTCTCTAATAGAAGTCCTTTGCACTGTAGATAGTGAATGGGCTATCTCTCTTGACATTCCTCTTCTACAAACTCCACCAAACCAAAAAGATCTACACAGACTGTCTGATGACCATCCATGTAAGCTTATTTCTATGCCCCATTTCCTCAAGATGCCTGGACCATGAGTGCAATAAGCCCCTGTACCTTGTGCAGCCCCTATCCCATTGTAGATTGTAAGCTCTTTTGAGCAGGGTCACCTTCATTTCTTGCTTTAATTATTGTATTTTCTTTTTTACATTGATTCTATGCCTATTGTTTTGTATCCAATTATTGTACTGTATTTGTTCTCTACTGTAATTACTGTATTATATTTTGTGTACTCTAACCCTACATTGTAAAGCGCTGCGTAATATGTTGGCGCTATATAAATAAAGCTTTATTATTAGTATTATTATTATTATTTGTGGCTGTTTCTGAGCACAGACGTGTTCGTGCAGATAAAGGCAGAATGGGGAAGGTTTCTGCCAGGCAACTTCATCGGATTAAGAGAACAGCTGCTAAAAAGGCCTTACAAACCAGCAAACAGATATTTGAAGCTGCTGGGGCCTCTGGAGTCCCTCGAACCTCAAGGTGTAGGATCCTTCAAAGGCTTGCTGTAATGCATAAACCTACTATTCGGCCACCCCTAAACAGTGCTCACAAACAGAAACGGTTGCAGTGGGCCCAGACATACATGAAGACTAATTTTCAAACAGTCTTTTTTACTGATGAGTACTGAGCAACCCTGGATGAGCCAGATGGATGGAGTAGAGGATGGTTGGTGGATGGCCACCATGCCCCAACAAGGCTGCGAGTTCAGCAAAGAGGTGGAGGAGTTATGGTTTGGGCTGGAATAATTGGGAAACAGCTGGTAGGCCCTTTAAGGTTCCTGAAGGTGTGAAAATGACCTCTGCAAAGTATATAGAGTTTCTGACTGAGATCTTTCTTCCATGGAACAAAAAGCAAAAATGTGCCTTCAGGACCAAAATCATCTTGATGCATGACAATGCACCATCTCATGCTGCAAAGAATACCTTTGTGTCATTGGCTGCTATGGGCATAAAATGAGATAAACTCATGGTGTGGCCACCATCTTTCCCTGACCTTAACCCAAAAGAGAACCTTTGGATTATAATCAAGCAAAAGATTTATGCGGGTGGGAGGCAGTTCACATCAGAACAGCAGCTCTGGGAGGCTATTCTGACATCATGCAAAGAAATACAAGCAGAAACTCTCAAGAAACTCACAAGTTCAATGGATGCAAGAATTGTGAAGGTGATATCAAAGCAGGGTTCCTATGTTAACATGTAACTTGGCCTGTTAGGATGTTTTAGAGATAAACAGCTTTTTATTTCAGTGAATGTGACCTCCTAATGCTGCAAATTCAACTAATGAACATTTTCAGTTCTTTCAAACATATCAAATGTTTAGAAACTCTACTGTGCCTAATAATTTGGAACAGTGAATTTAGAGGGTTTTTTTTTTTCTTCATTTTGAATATTATACTGTTATCATTGGAAGGTTTCTTCAATAAAATTCGATGTATACTCTAACCAGTTATGACTTTTATTACACTGATTGTCATTTGCACAGACCATTTAGGAAAATCAGAGAAAAAGAACATTTGCATAATAATTTGGAACATGGTGTATTTCAGTAATTCCATACATAAATTGAAACGCATATATTATATAGTCATTACACACAGAGTGATCTATTTCATGTGTTTATTTATGTTAATATTAATGATTAATGAAAACCCAAAGGTCATTATCTCAGAAAATTAAAGTAGGGAGGATGAATGGTTAAAAACCATGCTGCTATATTCCACGAGAGATCAAAGGGGGAATATAATATTGATTTATTAGTCGATGTGTTTCAGTGCTCCCTGGCCCCTTCCTCAGGACAAATCAATATCATATTGCTTTATTTCAGAGAGCCCTGAAACACGTTAACTAATAAATTAATATTATATTCCAGAGCAGAAATGAAAAGGGGCACCACCGTAGCTAATACTGGGGTTCCCGCTGGGGAACTCAATTATATGTGAGGGGGAGACACAGGACCGTCTGCGGTGCCAGAAACAGTCTCAGTACTGGAAATCAAGCAAAAGAAGAAAAAACTTCGGCACTCACCAGAACGGCATATAGCGGGATTTTTCTTTTTATTTAGTCCAGGAGCAGCATACAAAGGGGTGCAGGGAAGGGGCGCAGAGGTGACGACGGCACCGTTTCGGGTAAATACCCTTCCACGGGTTACAAGCCTGGCTGTGACCCGTGGGAGGGTATTTACCCGAAACGGTGCCGTCGTCACCTCTGCGCCCCCTCCCTGCACCCCTTTGTATGCTGCTGCTGGACTAAATAAAAAGAAAAATCCCGCTATATGCCGTTCTGGTCAGTGCCGATGTTTTTTCTTCTTTTTGCTTAATATTATATTCCCCTTTGTCTGGTTTATAACCCTTCATCCTCCCTACTTTAATTTTCTAAGATAATGACCTTTGGGTTTTCATTGGTTGTAAGCCATAATTATCAACATTAACAGAAATAAACACATGAAATAGATCACTCTGTGTGTAATGACTCTATATAATATGCTTTTCATGTTATGTATTGAATTACTGAAATAAAGTAACTTTCTCCTCCCATCCTCCACGACCGCATGGCAGGAGAGGTTGCCTCTTGGCCCTAATAGGGCCATGAACACAAGAAAAAGGTTAAATAGCCCCTGCTACCTCCTCATACCAGTGTTTCCTGTCACTATGGGGCACAAAGAGGTACTCCTGGGGGTTGCTGGCCAGCAGGCAGTCTCTTACCATAGTGCCGGGTGGTGAGGCGATCGCGCTGTGCTCCTTCATCTCCAGCCGCTCCTGGAGGAGTGGGACTGCACTGCTTTCTAAAGCCTGATGGCTAAGCTGAGCGGGGCTGCATGGCTGGACCCTCCCATAGCGTCCAGGCCTCCATCCTCGTCCTCCTGCGGTGGTGGCTGTGGCAAGCTTTCGTGCCCGGAAGTGACATAGGACGCCGAACGCGTCACTTCCCAGGGGTGCGTTCCGTGGTGGAGCGCACGTCACCTCCGGGGTGCGATTCAGAGCTGTGCCAGGATCCTGACTTCATTAATAAGGACTCCTGGCAGGACCCACACATACAGGCAGGCCTCTTTTGTGTGCATGATGTCTGCCCCAAAAGGTGTCTCCCCGAATGAAGATGCAGAGCCCAGCGCGTCCTCAGACCCAGTGATAACTTGATAAGAGGTGTATATCCCCCCCCTTTGGGAATGGATTGTCATCCCTACTCTCCCTGTTATGTTTTACAGGGAGGAAAGGAACAGACAGAAGCAGAAGGCCCCTTCCCATAGATGGAATGTTTGTACTAAAAAATTGGCTCCAACACACAAGAAAATGTTGTGCCTTGCCTGTACTGAAAAGGTTATGGGTGAAGGAAAGCCGTCTCTAATGGGATGAGTTGAAGACTCTGATTAAAGAAGAGATTAAATCTTCTATGGTTTCTGTATCAAATCCCCCGTCAATGGCCCCTCCGTCACCCAAAAAACAGCGGCTTGCACCTGTGGATTAAGCACCAGAGACTTCTGCTTCGGATGAGGGTCTAGCAGAGGAGTCAGATATGCCCCAGAGCTGTGACGCCCCTAGACGTTACTATTCTGTTGATGATATCTCAGAGTTAAGGCCCTGTCACACATAAAGAGATCGCTAATGAGGGCACTGTTGCGTCACGGATTTCGTGACGCAACAGCGATCCCAATAGCGATGTCATTCTGTGTGACACGCACCAACGATCTGGCCCCTGCAGTGAGATCGTTGATTGATACACACTGCTCTGGGTCATTCCTGCGTCGTTGTGCTCCTGCTGGGAACACTACATTGTTGTGTTTGACAGAGATAATGAGCAACGATCTCAATGCTACGCTATGGAGAGAAAATTCACAACGACTTCCATATAATTCTGGATCGCTAGTGCGTTGTTTTTCACATCGCTGGTAAGATGCCTGTTTGACATCTTCCAAGAGATGTGTGAACGACGCACCAGCGATCTCTGCACATTGGGATCGCTAATGCGTCGTTATGTGAGACTGGGCATTTGGTCTCAGCAGTGAGAACCACTATGGGGATGGTGGAAGAAGAATCATCTGAATCTGTGCGGGTTCATGATAATCTGAAAAACATGATCTTGCACGTGTGGAAATTCCCTGAGAAACGTTATGTGTTCCCAAAGGGGATGAAAGGGAGATTTCCTTTGGATGTCTGTCTCTAAGCTCTGGTCTGACACTTCAAAAAGCAGCCAATAAAACTACCCTGCCCTTTGAGGGTTCTTCCCAACTGAAGGATCCTATGGATCGCAAGGCAGACAGCCTGCTTAAGAGGTCCTGGGAATCCTCTTCTTTTGTGCTGACGTCTAACATTGCCTCTACGTGTGTGGCTCGATCTGTGTTCAGATGGTTGGACCAGTTGGATTCACAAATAGCAGAAGGCACTCCTAGGATCTATTGGCCTCTATTCCATTGTTACAGAAAGCTGCTAACTTTTCTGGCCGATACTTCTGCGGAGTCCATCAGCGCCACAGCTAGAACTATGATCCTTTCTAACATGACTAGACATGCGGTGTGGCTCAGAACTTGGGGCGGGGATATGGCATCCAAGAGTAAATTATACTCTTATCCCGTTCCATGGGGAGTATGTGCTTGGCCAGGTCCTGGACCAACTTCTAGAAAAAGTGTCTGACAAAAAAAGGGCTTCCTGAGCCAAAAGCTAAAATAATGTCCTTTCGTTGACAACATTCTTTTAGGACCCAGTCCCATTCCCAGCTGCAGATAGACCAGGGAAAAGGGGGCCACTGGAGCTACCTGAAAGGGGGTAAGAGGAAAAGTATCTTTTCTTCAAGACCCCAGGATAGGAAATGACACCATTCCTGTAGGGGGAAGGCTTTCCAACTTTCTTCCCCAATGGTGGCGGGTGACATCAAGCCACCCCATTCTTCAGCTGATCAGAGACTGGATGCGAATAGTGTTTTCTACTCCTTCTCCTCCATGTTTACGTGTAACCACACTCTCCTCTCAAAAACTCCAATCGTCTCTGTGGAAGGAGGTTCAAGAACGGTTCCAGAGGGAGGAGGGCACTATTCTCATCTGTTCCTGGTATAAAAAAACAAAACAGGGGGCTCTTTTCGGACGATTATCAATCTGAAACCCCTGAACAGTCATGTGGCTTATTCCTGTTTCAATATGGAGTCTATAAAATCCACGATTCCACTGATTGGGAAGGATTTTGCAATGGCAACCCTGGATCTGCAGGATGCTTATTACCATATACCGATTCATCCTGCATTCCAGAGGTTTGTAAGATTTGCGATCCTATTTCGGTGTCAAGTTCATCACTTCCAGTTCAAGGAGTTACCCTTTTGTCTGTCCTAAGCCCCTCGCATGTTCACCAATGTGATGGTAGAGGTCATGGCATTTGTCAGAAGGCAGGGTATAGTGGTGATACTGTACCTGGACGACTTCCTAATTAAAACTCCTAACAAGACCCTTTTACACCATCATACACAGGAGCTGATTCAGATCCTGCAGTCCTTGGGGTGGCTGGTCAACTTATCAAAGTCCAGCCTGTCTCCCTCTCAGCAGAATGTCTTTTTGGGTTGCCTTCTGGATTCCCACAAACAAATGTGTTATCGCCCGCCAGACAAACGGGTGCTACTAAGATCCAAACTTCGCGCACTTCAAAAACGTCAGCCTCTGTTCGGACGGCCATGTCAGCCCTGGGCTCCATGCCGGCATTTATAGTAATGATTTCATGGGCTTAAGCTCACACCAGAATGTTACAGGCCCGCATCCTCACTCAGTGGAGTGGTCCACCCTCTGGCCTGAACAAGAAGATTCTCCTCCCCTCAGTGGTTTGTCACTCCCTCAACTGGTGGTTAGATCCCGAAACCATAAAGAAGGAGATTCCGTGGGTGCAGTGTCTTTTAGTAACCATTTACATGGATGCCAACAAAAGAGGCTGAGGGGTAATGGTCTGTCACGTTTTCTTCCTGGGCCGCTGGTCTCGCCAGACAAGCAGTCGGTCCTCCAACTTCCGGGAACCCCAAGCGGTAGAAGAAACCCTGAAAAGATAAGATAAACTTTATTGATCCAGGAGGAAATTACAGTATTACAGCACATTCCTAGGTTCAAGGAAAACACGTCAAAATATATTCTGACACCATGGCCACAGTGGCTCCCCTACGACACCAGGGGGGTACCCGTTACAGAAGCCTTCAAGAAGTGTCATCCCGAATATTCTCCTGGGCGGAGGGAAACCTGCTCTCCATGTGAGTGTTTCACCTAAGAAGGCCCAAGAAATGTCCAGGCAGACTACTTGAGCAGGCAAGATAACCTACCAGGCAAATGGTGTCTCAAGCAGGAGGTGTTCAACGAGCTGACCAGGACCTGGGGGTGTCTGGAAGTTGACCTTTTTGCAACTCACTCCAACTCACAGGTTCCTCAATATTTTTCGCTTCATCAGGACAGGGGCTGTCTCGCCATCGATGCTCTGGCTCATCCGTGGGAGTTCGGTCTCGTGTACGCCTTTTCCCCGGTACCTCAGTTACCCAGACCAATCCTGAAAATCAGGACAGAAAAGGTACCCACGATTCTCATTGCTCCTTACTGGCCAAAAAGGAGTTGGTTTGCCGCTCTCAGCTCAATGAAAGCAGCAGAACCGTTTCTCCTACCTTTGTTTCAAGGCCTGCTTCATCAAGGTCCGATCCTTTACTCCAACCTGGAACATCTTTGTCTGGCGGCCTGGCTTCTGAAGCCAACATTTTGAAGATGAGAGGACTTTCTGATAAAGTAATCACTACTCTAAGGGGCAGTAGGAAACCTGTCACAAACGCGATCTACGCTAAAGTCTGGAAAGTCTTTCATTCCTGGTGTGGCATGTCCCCTCCGGATCTATTCCACCCCAACATTGCTAGGATCCTTGATTTTCTGCAAGATGAACTTGACAGGGTTGAAGCCTAGTACCCTTAAGGTGCAGGTCTCAGCTCTCAGCATTTACTTCGATCAGGGCCTGGCTGATCATTCATGGATCCGAACATTTATGAGGTCAGCTTCTAGGCTTCACCCGACAAGGTTCAACTCCTGCCCACCATGGGATCTAAACATCGTTCTGAATGGCCTTTCTAAGCCTTCCTTCGAACCATTATCTTCTATTCTTAAATAACCTCTCCTGGAAAACGGCATTTCTGGTCACCATAACATCTGCTAGGAGAGTCAGTGAGCTCCAGGCTCTCTCAATAACGGAACCTTACTTCAAGATTCTGGATGATAGACTTATTTTACAGTTTGATCCATCTTTTCTTCCTAAAGTCTCATCAGATTTCCATAGATCTCAGGAGATTGTCCTGTTGTCCTTTTGTGAAAGCCCGAAGAATGAAAAGGAGCGAGATTTTCATTCGTTAGAATAAGACAGCTCTGCGGACATCTATCTTCAGCAAACTCAATCCTGGAGACTGGATAATACTCAGTTTGGTGGTCATAACAAGGGTTATAACAACATCTGTTGTCCATATAGACTTATTTTGTAAAGTGTGAAATGTTCTTGATCTTTGTTCTGCTGCTGTAATACTGTAATTTCCTCCGGGATCAATAAAGTTTATCTTATCTTATCTTATCTTATCTTAAAAAAGCTTCCAGAAGTATGATCGGAGCATGGATCAAGCATGCCATTTCGGAGTCTTATTCGTGTCAAGAGCTCTCTCCTCCACTCAACCTGAAAGCACATTCCACCCTTGCAGTGTCTTTTTCCTGGGCTGAGAAGCCGGATGCTACCATCGAGCAAATCTGCATAGTCGCCACTTGGTCTTCCATTCATACCTTCACCAAGCATCACCGACTTGATGTCCTTAAACATGCAGATCTGGGCTTTGGAAGGAAAGTCCTTCAAGCAGTGGTCCCTCCCTAATTTTTTTCTTTGGTATTACTCCTGCTGTGCTGTCGTGGAGGAAGGGAGGAGAAAACTGCATTAGATTTACTGTTAATTCTCTTTCGGGGAATCCTCCACGACAGCACGAGTAATTCCCTCCCTACTTTTTGTCTAATGTTTTTTCTTTTTCTCCTTGTGTAAGTAAATCTTTGAACCTCTTTTGCCATTGGTTCTTGAAAAACACTGGCATGAGGAGGTAGGAGGGGCTATTTAACCTCTTTCTTGTGTTCCTGCCCCTATTAGGGCTAAGAGGCAACCTACTCCTGCTGTGCTGTCAAGGAGGATTCCCCGAAAGAGAATTACTGGTAAGTCTAATTCCGTTTTTTGATGATATTCTAAAAAATTGAGATGCACCTGTACAGTTAGGGCCATAAATATTTGGACAGTGACACAATTTTCTCGAGTTGGGCTCTGCATGCCACCACATTGGATTTGAAATGAAACCTCTACAACAGAATTCAAGTGCAGATTGTAACGTTTAATTTGAAGGATTGAACAAAAATATCTGATAGAAAATGTAGGAATTGTACACATTTCTTTACAAACACTCCACATTTTAGGAGGTCAAAAGTAATTGGACAAATAAAAATATTTTGTTTGGGTTATGTTTATTTTCAATATTTTGTTGCGAATCCTTTGGAGGCAATCACTGCCTTAAGTCTGGAACCCATGGACATCACCAAACGCTGGGTTTCCTCCTTCTTAATGCTTTGCCAGGCCTTTACAGCCGCAGCCTTCAGGTCTTGCTTGTTTGTGGGTCTTTCCGTCTTAAGTCTGGATTTGAGCAAGTGAAATGCATGCTCAATTGGGTTAAGATCTGGTGATTGACTTGGCCATTGCAGAATGTTCCACTTTTTTGCACTCATGAACTCCTGGGTAGCTTTGGCTGTATGCTTGGGGTCATTGTCCATCTGTACTATGAAGCGCCGTCCAATCAACTTTGCAGCATTTGGCTGAATCTGGGCTGAAAGTATATCCCGGTACACTTCAGAATTCATCCTGCTACTCTTGTCTGCTGTTATGTCATCAATAAACACAAGTGACCCAGTGCCATTGAAAGCCATGCATGCCCATGCCATCACGTTGCCTCCACCATGTTTTACAGAGGATGTGGTGTGCCTTGGATCATGTGCCGTTCCCTTTCTTCTCCAAACTTTTTTCTTCCCATCATTCTGGTACAGGTTGATCTTTGTCTCATCTGTCCATAGAATACTTTTCCAGAACTGAGCTGGCTTCTTGAGGTGTTTTTCAGCAAATTTAACTCTGGCCTGTCTATTTTTGGAATTGATGAATGGTTTGCATCTAGATGTGAACCCTTTGTATTTACTGTCATGGAGTCTTCTCTTTACTGTTGACTTAGAGACAGATACACCTACTTCACTGAGAGTGTTCTGGACTTCAGTTGATGTTGTGAACGGGTTCTTCTTCACCAAATAAAGTATGCGGCGATCATCCACCACTGTTGTCATCCGTGGACGCCCAGGCCTTTTACAGTTCCCAAGCTCACCAGTCAATTCCTTTTTTCTCAGAATGTACCCAACTGTTGATTTTGCTACTCCAAGCATGTCTGCTATCTCTCTGGTGGATTTTTTCTTTTTTTTCAGCCTCAGGATGTTCTGCTTCACCTCAATTGAGAGTTCCTTTGACCGCATGTTGTCTGGTCACAGCAACAGCTTCCAAATGCAAAACCACACACCTGGAATCCACCCCTGACCTTTTAACTACTTAATTGATTACAGGTTAACGAGGGAAACGCCTTCAGAGTTAATTGCAGCCCTTAGAGTCCATTGTCCAATTACTTTTGGTCCCTTGAAAAAGAGGAGGCTATGCATTACAGAGCTATGATTCCTAAACCCTTTCTCCGATTTGGATGTGGAAACTCTCATATTGCAGCTGGGCGTGTGCACTTTCAGCCCATATTATATATATAATTGTATTTCTGAACATGTTTTTGTAAACAGCTAAAATAACAAAACTTGTGTCACTGTCCAAATATTTCTGGCCCTAACTGTATGTCCAGTCTTTTTAGAGCTTATCACTTTCAGGTGGGTAATGGAGCAGATCCGCTTGAAAAATATGTTGTGTGCACACACCCTTAGTCTGACTTATCAATACAGGGGCGGCACAACTAAAAGTGCCTAGGGTAGCATGAACACTAAATATTGCCCTGATTGGATCTAGTGTTTACTCAAATTACCTCAACCTTTTTTTATACTATTCTTCTTGTATGATTTTGTACTTTACAGTTATCTCGGTTTTGACCCATCTTCCTAACTATTGTTTCGGATCTTGATTTTGTCCGTGTCCTGGCTTCAGTGTATTATTCGCTTGCCCCACTTCCTCTTCTCTTCCCCTCACTATTGCGGTCCCTCGTGATTCAATCTTTGATCCTCCTCTCTCTATACAGCCCCTATTGGACAGACCGTCAGCAGATTTGGCTTCCAGTATCATTATGCTGATGACACACAACTATACACTTCACACCCTGACCTTACATCTGCTGTATTACAGAACGCCTGAAACTCAACCTTTCCAAAACTAAACTTCTTCTGCTCCCACTCTCCACTAACTTCCCTAAATCTGACATCTCCCTCCCATTGTACGGCACCACACAGGCTCGCTGTCTGGGTGTTATGTTTGACACCAATTTCTTTCACCTCCTATATACAAGCTCTCGCCCGCTCTTGTCACTTGCACCTGAAGAACATCTCTAGAATCCACCCCTTTCTAACCATGGAAACAAAAAAAAACCTAACTGTGGCCTTGATCCATTCCCACCTTGATTATTGCAATTCTCTATTAATTGTCCTCCCCCTTACTAGGCTGTCCCTTCTTCAGTCCTTCCTTCATTAAGCAGCTAGGGTCATCTATCTGGCTGATCGTTACTCGGATGTGTCCGCTCTGTGCCAGTCATTGCACTGGCTGCCCATACATTGTAGGATCCAATTCAAATTGCTTGTTCTCATCCATAAAGCTCTTCACAGGGCAGCACCTGTTTACCTCTCTACGCTCATCTCTGTCTATCACCCCACCTGTTCTCTACATTCTACAAGCAACCATCGACTAACATGCCCACAATCCGATCCTCCCACTCCCGGCTCCAAGATTGCTCCCAAGCCACACCAATTTTCTGGAATACTCTACCCCAAGATATTAGGACCATCCACAACTTACACAGTTTTAAGCGTTCCCTAAAAACACATCTTTTCAGGGCGGCCTATCATGGCCCCTAATTGAAGTCCTTTGTATATAGCCCATTCACTATTTCCCTGAACATAACTCTCCATCAAACACCACCAAACCCAAAAGCACTACAAAGACTGGCTGGTGATGGCTCATGCAGCCTTTACCAAACATTTCTTCAAGATGGCTGGACCATCATTGTAAATAAGCACCTGTAATTTGTGTTACCCCCACCTCATTGTAGATTGTAAGCTCTTATGAGCAGGGTCGTTTTTTTTTTTTGCTTAAATTATTGTATCATTGCTTTTTTTTTATATATATAATTGTTACGAATTAGAGTGATTCTTGAAAGACCATACAGATAAGCCTGTGGCTGGATCAGTAATGGGGACAGACCTCAACTTCAAATTAGACACCAGCAAAGTGGAGGTAGGGTACTACTGTGGGCTGGTATTAATAAAGATGAGTTACTTGGACCTTTTAGAGTTGAAGATGAACTCAAAATAAACTCTAAAAATTGCCAGTTTTTTAAAGTACAAGCAGTGGTACAGGAATGTCTTCATCTTTCAAGGAAATCATGATTTTTATGCCAGACAATGCTTCATTGCTGCATCGAAGTCTCCACTGCTTGTCCAGTCAGTAAAGACCTTAAAAATGAAAGCATAATGATTTGGACCTCCCTCATCTCACCCAAACCATATTGATAACTTGTGGGCCCTTAAATAAGAGGTTTATGGTGAAAGAAAATGGTACACCTCTTTGAACAGTCTGTCTTGAGTGCTGTGATTGGCGCTGTCTAATAAAATGACCAACTGACAGACTCCATGGATGAAAGGCTTATTGATGACTATCACTGAGAAGTGAGGGGGAGGGGGTTATATATGTCACTCATTTTTTTATGTGTACTTTTGTACATTTTGAATTAATTGGCTTATTTTCTCACCTTAAGAGATGAAAGTAAACAACTAGAATGGGAGTGTTTACATTTCTCATTTAATTGCACAATATTTCTTTTAGTTTAAATTCAGGTTTATTAACCTTTTAGCTTAACAGACAGCACTGTAGTTGTAGAAAATTAACCATCAGACTACAAATTATGTAATAATTGTACACACAGTGTAGAAGCAATCAAAAGTTATTACTACCATAGAAGAAATGTTAGATTTGAAAAATGTGGTCTGGTTAGGAATGCCAAGACTAGTTGCAAAGAAGGTGTTAAATGTCGACCTGTTTTGTGTAGACAGTATATAATAAGTCTCTATGGATAGCACGGTGGCTCAGTGGTTAGCACTGTAGACTTGCAACGCTGGGGTCTTCCCATCAAGGACAACATCTACAAGGAGTTTGTATGTTCTCCCCGTGTTTGTGTGGGTTTCCTCCGGGCACTCCAAAGACATACGGATAGGATGTTTAAATTGTGAGCCCCATTGGGGGCAGTGTGTTGCAAATGTATGTAAAGCGCTATGGAAATTATAGCGCTATATAAGTGAATAAATTATTATTTGTCTGCAATACTGTTAAAAAAATGGACAAAATATTGAATTTTGAATATTGAATACCAACCTGCCTGTTGGATGAAATTTTCTTTTTAACCACTAGATGTCTCTACTATATAGAAAGATTTTCACAATATTATGATTAGTCTTTTTTGAGCATTTGCCAGCATTTCCTAGACCAAAGCAACTTGTAATTTGTAAGCTATAAACAGCCCCATACACCTTGAAAATAGGGTGCTATATTTTCCATTTGAAAATAGTTTCAATTTCGGGGTTTGACTTTCATCTTACCTGTGTGAATTATTACATGTTTTTTGTTCTTTATTATATGGCATCAGTTTTAGTTCTTTACATATTCAAATATTCCAATATCTCTGAGTAATGGTGAGCCTCAGTCCACTAAATTGCCACATGATCGGCTCTACCCTCTCCTACTATTTCCTCACCCATCCTTTGTAGACTGTTAACCCTTGCGGGCAGGGTCCTCTCTCCTCCTGTACCTGTCTGTGCATTGTATTGTTCATGATTGTACTTGTATATGTATGCCCCTTTTCACATGTAAAGGGCCATGTAACAAATGGTGCTATAATAATAAATAATTAAACTATGTAACAAGTGTGAGAGACAGTGTGGTACATGCAAATAAAATATTCTTTATAAAATACATAGTTATCATTCTTCCCTGGTAAGGTTATCATATATAAGGCACAAGGACAAAGAATAGATACATGAGGTATTAGGCTGCTTTCACATTTGCATTTGTGTCTGCATGTGGAGGGCATGCAGACGCAAACGCTGCCATACAGATGTGAACACAGCAGAGAATCTCCGCATGCGTTCACATCAGTATGGTGCCCGGGCAGCCAATCAGCAGCCTCGGCGGCCGCCGGCTTGCGGAGATCATCGGTGGAGATCTCCTCCTCCCGGCTGATTGCTGTTTCAAATCTCCCGCGCCGACATCACCTATTCTATTTAAACAACTGTCAGATCAGCTGTTTTTCAAATCTGCGCCGACACCGTCGGGAGATTAGCGGCGGCTCTACCTGATCTCCCGGTGGCCGCCGCTGATCAGCGGCGGCCACCGGGAGAGATTTCAATGTGATCTGCAGCGTTCTCCTGCGCTGTCATGCGGAGGACACTGCAGATCCATTGAGATCCATGCATTGTTTGTGCGCTTGCTGATAAATCAAGTGCCCGCGACCGCACAAAAAGTGCAACGTGTTGCGTTCAGAGGGTGCACAAATGATGCACATCTGAACGCAGCCAAACGCAGGTACCACGCGTTCCCATGTTAAGCATAGGAACGCAGTGTGCTTGCGTTTGGAATGCTGCGTTCACAAGCGCAAATGTGACACCGGCCTTAGAAAAGTGTAAGCTACTTTAATTATGGTGAGGGCAGTGTTGTAATTCTAGTAGGGAGATACTTTATGCTGGGTTGTATGCTCTTTGGAAGAGGTAAATTTGGTGGAATGAGTAAGGGAGTTCAAGTCCAGGGTAATAGATATAGGAATAGGGACTTGTGGCCATGCTCTCATTCCAAACAAATCCAAGATTCAAGGATCATTTGAAGTCATATGGTGGTATTTATTTCTACCCGTTTCGAGGTAAACCCTTTCCTCAGGAATACCACAATAATGGGATGTACATCCACGTCTTGTTCTGATCAGATGTTTATTGACCAGTAATTGCTGAGTAAGAATTAACAATGAGGCTCTAATAATGACATCATGCTGCCCTATTCTGCAATGTGTCAGACATGGGATGAGAATAGTATTTTCCTCCCCTCCTCCTCAGCATTTGAGGATAACTATGCTTTCTTCTCCAAAACTACATTAAACACTCTGGAAGGAGGTTCAGAAACTTCCCCTAGGAGCAGTTGTTACTGTTCCAGAAAGAAATGTTGGGAGGGGTCACTATTCTTGTCTCTTCCTGGTAAAAAAGCCAGGAGGACAATACAGAACGTGAAACCTTTGAACAGACACGTCACCTATTCCAGATTCAAGATGGAATCCATACAGTCAACCATTCCCCTAATAGGGAAAGACTTCATGATGGCGACATTGGATCTGTAGGACGTGTACTATTACATCCAGATACATCCTGCGGATCAGAAGTTCCTGAGGTTTGCGATTCTGTTTCAAGACCAGGTTCATCATTTTCAATTCAGAGTTCTGCCTTTTGGTCTGTCTTTCGCACCTCTTATGTTCACCAAGGTGATGGTGGAGGTGATGGCATTCATCAGAAAACAGGGCACAGTGTTGATACCCTACTTAGACAACTTCCTAATTATTGCTTCCATTGGGTCACACCCACAGTCTCATACACAGCAACTGATCCAGATTCTGACGTCCTTAGGTTAGATAATCATCTTCTAGAAATCCAGGCTAACTCCATCTTGGTGGAAGACCTTCCTAGGTTGTCTTCTGGACTCACACAGAAAAACTTGTTTCCTACCTCCAGAAATACCCATTGCACCTAGCAGCAGGCTGCCAGCTCCTCTGAGAGGTAACACAGGTGTCCGTATACCGGTGCACAGTCAACCACAACCCACAGATGGGGCGGTTGTAGCACCAGCGTCCAGCCATGCTGTCAGGGAGGTGACCGGTGGCATTTCCAGACAAAAGGTTACCATAAGACTGTGCCACTCAGGTACTTGTGAAGCATAGTGTCAGAGCAGCCCATTGGTCACGCCCTGCTTGATTAGATCAGGCGGGCTGCTCCACACTGATTGCATGCCTCACAAATGACAGACGCCCCCCAGAGGACCCAGCCTCAAACTGCAGATAAAAAAGGTGCAATAAAACACTAAGAATGAAAATGTGAGGTGTTTGTGGGTATTTTGGTCCAAAATATGTAAGCTCATAACCCACCGTCAAGGGCCCTCACGCTTACGAGTTCTAACCATATGCTTGTTTGTCATCTTGAGATTCATTGAACTAGGACATAAAATCAGAGAAAAAAACTCACCAAAAAATTATAATTATTCACAAACCTTTGGCTGAGGAAGTAAAGTACAAAGCCATAACTGCGTTAAGGATTGGGCCACCAAATCCAAATACAAATGCTTTTAAAGGCTGCAATAAGATGGCTTAAATGAATTCTATCAAAAGTCTTCTCTGCATCCAAAGTCAGGAGCAGGGAAGATGCCTGCTATTCTTTCAATAGTGTCAATTACATTTATAATTTTTCTGATAGAATCGAGTGCTTGCCTGCCAGGGATAAAGCCTATCTGATTCAGATGAATAAGGTTTGTCAGAATCTGTTTAATCTATTGGTGATCAGTTTTGAAAATATTTTAGCATCTAATATTAATAAAGGAGATTGACCTATAGTTTGCTGAATCCAATGGGTCTCATTTGTTTTTTAGAATAATTGTAATAATCGCTAGTTAAATGGGGAAGAGGGAGAGGGAACTGCAGCTCACCGATAGAGTAATCATTTCCTGGCTCATTCAGGTCCTTCCCGAAAGGACAAACCCTGGTCCTGGGCTGGAAGAACAACTTGATGAAAGAAAAATCCAGCGAAAAGGGCTCCGAAAGTGCAGGTTTATTTAGAATACATAAATAACCTCCAAGCTCAGGACAATGCAGTGTGCATACAGGCCAATGCGTTTCGACACTTCAGGTCTTAATCATGGCTATCATACACTAGGGGGTCATTCCATGTCAAGTGAACCAATGATTATTACCTCTATATTTTTAATTCTTTTGAGATTTTGTTATTTGATAATAGCATGTCAGACAATGCAAAATGTGAAGAGAAAAATTAAAAAACATTTTTTTTTTTTTTTAAATGATTTTCAAAGTTTGGAAAAAGTGCGAATTTCGCTGTTGCCTGCCTTTACGTTTCTCCTCATAACTAAGGCTAGGAATAAGATAGAGAGACAAAATAAACACCATTCTACTCAGAACTATACAGGCTTTCACCAGATATGTCACAAGAGGATCTTTGTTAATATTTTACCCATGTGATCGCAAGCGCAAAACTTTAAAACGCATTTCCGAAAAATCGGCGCGCTTTAAATATTTCAAAAACTGCCCATGTGTCTGCTTTGCTCTTAGCCACATCTGTACCAAATTTCAAGTTGGGATCACGATGGGATCATATTTTAAAATATTTTACTATTAATAGCGTCAATGGGTCATTCCATATCAAGTGATCTAAATATGAATATTTTTTTTTACCTGACGTCTTTAGATTTTTTGTATTTTTTTTTCCTTTATGAAGTACTACTTTAGTTAATTACAAATTAAAAGTTTAGAATTTTTTTCTTCATCAGTTAATTTTTTACAGATTTTTAAAGTTTAAAAAAAGTGTGAATTTTGGCCTGGTATGACTTTACATTTTTTTTTATCTTGGGCTAGAAATAAGATAGAGAAACAAAATAAACACCATTCTACTCAGAACTGTCCAGGCTTTCACCAGATATGTCACAAGAGTATATTTGTTAATTTTAATTTTTTACCCATGCGAACGCAAACGCAACATTTTGAAACGCATTTCCGAAAAAACGTTTTAATAAAAATTTTCCAAAACTGCCCATGTGTCTTTTATGCTCTTAGCCACATCTGTACCAAATTTCAAGTTGGGATCGTGATGGGATCATATTTTAAAATATTTAACTATTATAGTGTCAATTCAAAAATCTTGAATTTAGATCTGTTCAACCTGCGGTCTAAAAGCGTGGGGTCTATATTTATCAAATCCATTATTTTTAGACATTACTGTATTATTTTGATATGTTACAGCTTAGAAGCAGGAGAGAACATATAGGAAAAAGCTTTGTTAGGGCTCAACCTGAGAAAGCACAGGGATAGACAGTGAATGCAGAGCAGATGATAGGCCAGCAGCTCTGTCAATCATGTTAAGTGTCTACCCACTGCATTCAGGAAGTAAGACAGCTCGTTCAGACCTTTCATGTCCTGACATGTCTGGACATCTTCACTCCTGAACAAACAATAGTCTGTACAAAGCCATCAAGGCTGTGTACTAAAATATGGGTGAGTAAATATATTAATAGTTTAATGCTTTTATTATTAAGGGCCAATACACACAGTGCTATTCTTAGGGATCATCATTCAGAAAAACAGCCCCATTGATTTCTATGGGGTTCACCACATGCAGTGTTTTTGGAAACACTCAAGAGTGAGTAAATCACTGCTTGAACTACTTTTTAATCGCTGCAATAAACGCAGCATTTATCATTTATATAAAAAAAAGCTGCCATTTTTTTCACTAGCGATTAAAAAAACTAACGCATATGTGGTAAAAACCTGGTAGAAAAACAAGCTGCCAAAACTGCAGCGTGTATCTGCAGACAGAAAAAACTGTGCGCGCTAGCCCTAAAACTCACTTTATAGTAATACAGTTCTATCTCAAGTGTACTGTAAATCTTTATTTTTATTACCATCTTCCTTACTGTAATATTAACTGTATTTTTCCCACACAGCAATGGCTGCTACTTCTCAAGAAACAGCATTTTATCATAGACACTGTTGCAATCCTTTTGAAAAAATATGAATATTATTGGCGCTGGTGGCTGGCTACTGTACTCTCCAAAGATTGTGAAAATGAAGAAGTAGAATTGACTTTATTGCATCCTTCTGGTCCAGCGCCATCCTTTGTGTATCCAAGAAAGCCAGACATTTTAAAAGTGCACAAAAATCTGATATTAACTCAGGCGGAGCCTAACACCGTGACAGGCCGGACATACTCTTTGACACACAAGGAAATGGCGATTGCTAGTAAGCGTTTATGGACAAGATTACATTTCACCCACTAGAAGGGACAAATTGATAAAATGCCACTTTAAAAACATACTATTAATTGTTTGATTAGTTCATAATTTATAGAACGATGATTTAACTACTGTACTATTCTTATTAAACACTTCATAAATCACATGTTTAGTGATAGAATAGAAAACAAATTTATATGTATAAATAGGGGTTAACATTTTTGGTTCTTTTAATCTTGTTTAATCAAACTTGAGGATATGATCACCTTTCTTCTTTTGGTTTGTTCAATACATTCAAGTTGAAAATGCTGAGCGTTGTGTTCTGATGATTACCGTAAGATGTATTTATCCTGGCACTTATGGGATTTGTTTTTTGTGTTTCTTTTTTGTTGCATATAAATGTTTTATTCAATAAGTTGTGATAACTCATACAACCATAAAATAAAAAATATATAAATTTGACAGGTCCCAAGTTGAATCTCTGCACAAATATAACCAAGAACACAATCAGTCATTTTTTCACAATTGCCCGTCAATAGTTTGAATTTTATATAAAGAAACAAAGTCTTGTAACATATCAAATGAAAGCTGTTACCGTTCTGAGTAAAATTATGCCTCTCCCACTTCATTATCTTATTTCTAGCCTGAGATAAAAAAATGTAAAGTCATACCAGGCCAAAATTCACCCTTTTTTTAAACTTTAAAAATCTGTAAAAAATTAACCGATGAAGAAAAAAATTCTAAACTTTTAATTTGTAATTAACTAAAGTTGTACTTCATAAAGAAAAAGAATAAAAAAAATCTAAAGACGTCAGGTAAAAAAAAATATTCATATTTATATCACTTGATATAGAATGACCCATGGACGCTATTAATATTAAAATATTTTAAAATATGATCCCATCGCGATCCCAACTTGAAATTTGGTACAGATGTGGCTAAGAGCATAGCAGACACATGAGCAGTTTTTGAAATATTTAAAGCGCGCCGATTTTTCGGAAATGCGTTTTAAAGTTTTGCGCTTGCGATCACATGGGTAAAATATTAACAAAGATCCTCTTGTGACATATCTGGTGAAAGCCTGCACAGTTCCGAGTAGATTGGTGTTTATTTTGTTTCTCTATCTTATTTCTAGCCCGAGATATGATAGAAAATGTAAAGCCATACCAGGCCAAAATTCGCACTTTTTTAAAACTTTAAAAATCTGTAAAAAATTAACTGATAAAGAAAAAAATTCAAAACTTTTTTTTTGTAATTAACTAAAGTTGTTCTTCATATAGAAAAAAAATTAAAAAATCTGAGGACGTCAGGGAAAAAAAATATTCATTTTTGGATCACTTGACATGGAATGACCCTAGGAGAAAGTTGGATATATATACACAATCCCACTTCCTGCTATACACAGGTTTTCAATTAGTCAATATTGGAGAAGACACGCAGAAAATAAAACACATATAACATAATTAATAAAAAAAAATCTGAAAATATACTATACGCAAGACAAAATATAATATATACAATTAGAGTCAATATTGCAGTATCACATCCTGCCTAATATTGAGGTTGTGCGGTACCCTAGTTCCCAAAGAAAAAATCCAGAACAATTTTTTATGTAGTAATCTGCACCTAATGTCCCTGCCCCTGGAAGGGTTAACCACCCTTTCTATTCCCTGGAATTTTAATGATGAGGTTTCTTTTTTATGGCAGAAAAGTGCTTGGATACTGCAGACACATTAACTGCCGAAGGATTACTTGCATCGGAAATATGTCTGCAGATCCACCTTTTTAATTCACCCGATGTACAACCCACATACTGAATGCGGCAATGGACACACTCTGTTAAATAAACTACATTTGTAGTACAACAATTGAAGTATGATTTTATATTATGAGTGCGTCCATTGCTACTAGATGTAAAAGTCTTGCTTTTCCGGGCATAATTGCAGGCTGTACATCTACACTGTGTGCAAAATGATTAGGCAAGTTGTATTGTACAGGATTATTTTTATTATTTATCAACAACTATGTTCTCAATCAACCCAAAAGACTCAAATATCAAAGCTTAATATTTTTGGAAGTTGGAGTGTTTTTTTTTTTAAGATTTGGCTATCTTAGGAGGATATCTGTTTGTGCAGGTAACTATTACTGTGCAGAATTATTAGGCAACTTAATAAAAACCAAATATATTCCCATGTCACTTGTTTATTTTCACCAGGTAAACCAATATAACTGCACAAAATTTAGAAATAAAAATTTCTGACATGCAAAAATAAAACCCCAAAAAATTAGTGACCAATATAGCCTTCGTTATGATGACACTCAACAGCCTTCCATCCATAGATTCTGTCAGTTGCTTGATCTGTTTACGATCAACATTGCGTGCAGCAGCCACCACAGCCTCCCAGGTGGTCGTTTTTCAGCCTTTCTTACCTTGGCAATGTCCCTGAGTATGGCACACCTTGTGCTTTTTGATACTCCAGTAACGTTGCAGCTCTGAAATATTGCAAAACTGGTGGCAAATGGCATCTTGGCAGATTCACACTTGATTTTCCTCAATCCATGGGCAGTTATTTTGCGCCTTTTTTGCCCAACACGCTTCTTGCGACCCTGTTAGCTTTTTTGCCATGAAACACTTGATTGTTCGGTGATCACGTTTCAAAATTGTGGCAATTTCAAGACTGCTGCATCCCTCTGCAAGACATCTCACAATTTTTGACGTTTCAGAGCCCGTCAAATCTCTCTTCTGACCCATTTTGCCAATGGAAAGGCATTTGCCTAATAATTAAGCACACCTTATATAGGGTGTTGATGTCATTGGACCACACTCCTCCTCATTACAGAGATGCACATCACCTGATTTACTTAATTGGTAGTTGGATCTCAAGCCTATACAGCTTGGAGTAGGACAACATGTATAAAAGGTATCATGTCTTCAAAATACTCATTTGCCTAATAATTCTGCACACAGTGTAGTGTTTCCACATTTCAAGACACATTTCAAAGGTATCCAGGTGCTGGTATCTTGGATTACTGGGGTGAAATAGAGGCTAGGTGACAAAAAAGAGCCAAAAGTGGGAGCTTTTCTGACGCTGAATCTAACTGGACAATCCTTGTGAATTTCAGAAAGTTTTGGGTCACAGTTCAACGTAGGCAGGTATTTCTTCATAATCCCAACTACATTAGAATATTGTGACTGTATGTTGTGGTAAAAGTAATAGCTTTGGAAAACATAGATGAATGTTTTTTCTTTGATGTAACATTAATTAGCTTTTTACTATGAATAGCATTTACAATGTTTTTTCGCTCTAGACAAAACTCCCTTTGAATATCCCTGATGTTCAAACCTATTTACAATATTTCTGGATTCCTTTACATACGAGTCCTGATCAGTACAATTACTCTTTGTCCGAATCTTTTCCCCTACAGGAATATTTCTTTCTATATGATGGGGATAACAAGAAGTGGCTTTCAATATTTAATTGATGGCAGTGGGTTTTCTGTATGGGCTCATATGTACCCTTCCGGTTTGTACTATCTCCAAGCAAACTAAATGTCCAGGAAATGGATTATCCTAGCATCAGAAAAATGGGTAAATCACAGATTATAGTCATTTAGATTCAAATTATCTGCAAAGTCTGGAGTTGATCAGGGAGTCCCTTCCACACCAATAAGGTATTGTCTATATATCTGGCGTACCACATTATACTTGGGTGGAAAGTATTTTTGTGGTTAAAAATATACTGCTCTTCCCTCACACCCATGACAAGATTTGCCAGGGTGGGTGAGAATTTTTCCCCCATACTCGCTCCATGATTTTTCAGATAGAATATTTTATCAAATGATATAAAATTGTTGTTTAACAGAAAATTCACTGCCATCAAAATGAAATCCTGTGTTGGTTGGGAGTAGACACTATGTTTCTCTAAGCTGATGCAAAGACATTGCATGGCCACTCTGTGGGGTATTGAGAGGTAGAGACTAATTACATTGCAACTTAGCCATATGTAGTGTGGTTCCCACTTGAAATCAGAGAAACTAGCCACAGCTGATTTGATGTCCCTAATAAAACCAGGTAAACTGAATACCAATGGTTGGAGTTGTGAATCCACACAGGCACCTGGAGTTGTGAATCCACTCAGGCACCCAATCTCTCTGCCAAAGATCCAATGCTCGCAACAATGGGGCGACATGGAGGTGGAAAAACATCTTTGTGGACCTTTGGGAGAGAGTGGTAGATTGGAATAATCGGCAAGTCCACCAGTAAATGTTCCACTGTTTTTTTCAACTAAGAACTCCCATGTGGACACCTTCATCCAAAAGTCCGGACAAATTATTCTGATAAAGTTTAGTAGGATTTCCCGGTAATCTGGAATAAACCTCAGTGTTGGTTAGATCACTCAGTACAATTTTATTGTATAACCCTGAGTCCAAAAGAACAATGGCTCCCCCTTATCCGACATTGTTATCACAAGATCTTTATTGTCTTGTAACTCTAAAAGAGCTACTCTTTCTGATGGTGTAAGATTGTCGAAGAAGGCTCCTCGATTCAAATCCAGACTGACTAATTATTTTTCAATCAGATCCGGTAAAATATCCTGGATTTCAGGTCTGAATTTGATCGGGTAGAAGCCTAGATTACTCATATATATTTTTCTGTTATCCTCAACTGTCACATTAGATGATAGACTCCTTAGTGTCCGATGTCCTTGAATCAGGAGCAAACAGACCACGAAGCCCTTTTCTCTGGATTTTTCTTTCATCAAGTTGTTGTTCCAGCCCAGGACCAAGGTTTGTCCTTGCGGGAAGAATCCGAATGAGCCAGGAAATTATTACTCTATGGGTGAGCTGCATTTCCCTCACCCTCTTCCCCATTTAACTAGTAAATGTCTGGTCTGCTTGCTCCTGATCCAAGAACTGTTGAAGTGTTCCTTTTATTTTTTTGAGCATCATATTTTATTTTGTCTTGTGTATAGTAAGTTTTGAAACTTTTTTTTTTATTAATTATGTTATATGTGTTTTATTTTCTGCATGTCTTCTCTAATATGGACTAATTGCCAACCTGTGTATGGCAAGAAGTGGGAGTGTGTATATGTATCCCACTTCCTCCTAGTGTATGATAGGCATGATTAAGACCTGAAGCATCGAAACATGCTGGCCTGTATGCACACTGCATTATCCTGAACTTGGAGGTTATTTATGTATTCTTAATAAACAAGTATTTTCTGAGCCCTTTTCGCTGGATTTTTCTTTCATCAAATTGTAGTAATCACATTTAACAATTTCTTTTGGAATATATCTGGCTTTCGGTATTTCATTGGTTGTCAGTTAAAAAGGGAGAAGCGATTCTAGAATGAATGCACCAAATTCTGTGGTGGCTGTGGGCTGATATTACCCTGGGGGATGGGGGTGCAATAATGATATGCCTCCCCAGGGTACACTTTATCTTAGCTGAATGTCAAATTGGGGGGACCCCACACCACTGTTTTTTTTTTTTTTAAATATGCTATTAAAAAAACAGCAAGGACACCCCATATTGATATTCAACTAAGATAAAATGCATAGCTGGGGACTGTAGCCTACAGCTGTCAGCTTTATCTTTGCTGAGAATGAAAAATACAGGGCTCCCTATGCATTTTTTCCCCATTATTTATTTATTTAACGCACATGGCGGCAGGTTGTTTGCCATACACGAATGTGAATGGCAACCAAGCACAGACACCGGTATAGATTCTGTGAGCGCAGTTTGATTGTAACAGCCAATCACAGACGCTGTCACAGAGAGTGAGCATCAGTGATTGGTCATTGCCATTCAGTGCAGTGAATATGCGGACCCTGAAGAAAGCAGCGGGGAGACTGGTAAGATGTATCTCTATGTCTATCTACCTATTCTAACTTTTAACAGAATGGTAAAAATCATGTTAACAACGCATGTCATACACTTTTTATACGCATAACATGTGCATGTCATACACATGCTAAATGAGGGAAAAACGCACACTGGCATGTCATACGCATGAAAAAACACATGAAAGTCACATGACACTCGCTACTTTTCTTGCAGAGAATCTTACCGATGCAAGAAACACAGATGTGAGCGTACCCTAACTGTGGCTAATGCAAGTAAACATGTACATGTTGGCATATGTAACTATAATTATATATATTAGGGTTTTGTCTGTTAAAGTGGTGTATTTTATTTATTTTTTGCCTTTTGTTTTATAATGAAAAACATTTGTGATTGATGTCTTGCTGTTCACAATAAAAGATGATCTGATTGAAAAAGGAAATGGATATTATAGGTATGAGGGTTGGTCCCTGCCAGTTTTCATAACATACTTTAATTCTCCAACTTGACTTTTGTCACAGGGAAATATGTTAAAGGGACACCAGACATTTGTTGTCATATGCGAAAATAACTTTTTATATGTGCAATCTACTAGTTTAGTTAAACTTATGTAACTGTAAAGAAAAATTATTGTGTAGAAACAGAACCAACTGACAGACAGGGACATGATGGGGAAGGGGAGAAGAATATAGCCCAGGGAACCTGCTGATGTAATCACATAGCCTTGTAGGCTGAGAAGGAGATCAATGCTACAGCCCTATAACATATCAAGTTTGACGCACACATGGAATTGATGTGAATGCCAAGACTTTGAAGGATGTGGGGAGAAGCTGAACTATAGAGGGACTCTTTACACACTTTTAGTTATGCAGATTTTGGAGCAATGTGAAATAATTTTTTATTATATTAGGATCAACATGTTTTTATCCTTTAAATCAGGTGCCAGATGGCATTCTTTTAATAATAAAGTACTATTTTTCACATATGCTCCAAAAGTATAAAGCACCGAGATGACAGCAATGCTAGGTACATCTGCTATGCTTTTTATCACTATTTTACCTAATGAAGTACTTAGAAGGTAAAGTATACATTAAATCAACCATCAAATTCAAGATGCTTGGGACCCCTCTTTTTGATTTAGGTCTATTGATGTGTGCTTATGTGCATCTGACATTGATTACGATTATTGTGCTGTGAAAGACATTTGTTGAGATTTTTCAAATGGAAATGCGTACCCAAAAGTGTTTGGGTTCAGCAAGATGTTTCTATGGCAACTAGTATCTTTCAATTTGTTCCTCATTCTATAATTTTTTTGTTTGGTTCTTGGATAGCTTTCAGTAAGCTAAGTAACATTCATTTTGTGTGAGCGATGCTGAGTTTGTTTTGATGATGTAGGATTTTAATCACAATTTGGTAATCAGTGAGTTGAAGATGAGACTGAAATGCTTTGTTGGCCAGTTTACTGATTACTGTTATAATTGGTAGGCTCACAAGTTTAATATTCAATTCTACCAAATGTCTTATTTTTAAAAGACTGAAATACTTTTGTAATAAAGAAACTGATGTGTAATTTGTTTCTACAAATAGCCATGGGTGTACCATTCACCGGATAAATGATGCAAAGACCTCGTTCGTTATGGGCTTAAAGGGAACCTGTCAAGTGGTTTATGCCCCCCCAGCTATCACTGTACCTGCAGCTTCATAATACTATTCTAATCATCCCTGTCTGAGCTCATAGAGTAATGTGAAAGGTGAAAGAAAAGCATTTATACACTTACATTTCCTTACGTAATGAGGCAGTCAGTCCCCAGCTTGGAGGACGGGGATTGTTTGGCAGGTTAATAGTTAACATTTCAGCCTTGTGCTAGAACATGTTGGGAGACCTGATGTGATGTCACAACCATGTGACTACAATAGGCGGAGCTAAGTTCTCATAGTACATAATACGTTTGCTGGCTTAGCTCCACCCATTATGGTCACATGATCGTTACATCACACAGGTCCTTTAGCTATCCAAGTTAAAAGTGAGTTAACTATTATCCTGCCAGACAGTCTCCCTCCTCCAAGGTGGGGACTAAAATGTAAGTGTATAAATGCTTTTTTTTCACCTTTCACATTACACTATCAGCTCAGACAGGGATGATTAGACTGGTATTATAAAGCTGCAGCTACAGACAGTGATAGCTGGGGGGCATAAACCACCTGACAGGTTCCCTTTAAGTCTACCAAAGTGTGGATAATGAACCCAAAGATCGTGGGATGGAGATAAGCAATACAACCTTTTCATTCCCATATCATTATGGATATTATCTTTAACCCTTCCTGACCTATGACGTAGGAGGACATCATGGGCCGGTAAGGGGTGTTTGATGTAAGCTCCGGCGCGGAGCTCACATCAAAGCCCCGACATCTCAGCTGAGATGTCAGGGTAACAGCACCGATCGGATCCGGGATCCGATCCGCGCTGTTAACCCCTTGGATCCTGCTGTCAATCACTGACAGCGGGATCCAAGGCGGCCACGGCAGGGAACACGCTGTTCCCTGCCTGCTCCGGAGATCCCGCGATAGTATTGCGGGATCTCCGGCGCTCACGTGACAGCCCGGGGTCCCGGCTAGACCCCGGATGCTGTCAGAGCGCAGTTTCCTGTTGTGGTTGGCAGGCGCTGCCAACCACATTAGGTCCGCGATTCTGGGAGATACAGATGAGCTGCAGCTCATCTGTATCTCCCAGAAGCGATCAGACTGTGCAGCTAGGTGCCTCTTAAAGAGGCAGTGTAAAAATAAGAATCAATGAAAAAATAAAGTTTTTAAAAACCTGTAAGAAAAAAAAAAAAATATGCAAAAGTTCAAATCACCCCTCTTTTCACCCAATCACAATAAAAGTATTTTAAAAAAAATACACATGTTTGATATCGTCGCGTTCAGAATCGCCCTATCTATCTTTCTATTAAATCCGTTAATGAGAGCCGTAAACTCCGTAACGGAAAAAATGGTCCAAACGCCAAAATTCCGTTTTTTTTGGTCACCGCAACATTGCTATAAAATGCAATAATGGGCGATCAAAACTGCAGATCCCCCCAAAAATGGTATCATTAGAAATGTTAGCTCAAGACGCAAAAAATAAGCGGTCACACAGCCCCAGATCCCGAAAAATGAGGGTGCTACAGGTCGCAAAACATGGCGCAAAAAGTCAGTTTTTGTTTTTTTCAAACTTCTGAATTTTTGTTCACCACCTAGATACCAGTAAAGGTATACATGTTGGGTGTCTACGAACTTGTACCGACCCAAGGCATCACCCCGTCACGTCAGTTTTACCATATAGTGAACATGGCAACTAAAATACCCAAAAAACAAACGTGTCCTTACATTTTTTTTTTGCAATTTCACTGCATTTAGAATTTTTTTGCAATTTCCCTGTACACTATATGGTAAAATAAATGATTGCATATGAAAGTACAACTCGTCCCACAAAAAACAAGCCATCATATGTCTATATTGACGGAAAAATTAAAAAGTTATGGCACTTGGAAGCAGGGGAGCAAAAAACGAAAATGAAAAACGAAAAATTCCCGGGTCATGAAGGGGTGAAAGGGAAGTTACCTTTTTTTTTTTTTTTTGGTAGAATCTATTTATTGGTTTTAAGAAAGGATAACAAAAGCGCTAAAGCGCTGCACATACAAAAAAAACTAAACAAAAAAAAACAAAAACAAAATCAACACGGAGAAGAAACAGAAAAGAACCACCTCATGGGGGGGGGGGGCAAAGGGGAGGGGGGGTGGTTTAGGAAGGGGGAAGAAACAGGGAAAGATAATCGTGAGCCCACCACACCTTGTATTATACAAGATAAAGAAAAAAATCGCTACATTGTAAGGCAGAACAGACAGTATATCCATTAAAAAGGTACCGGTACTGCACAGGGATGGTTCAGCCAATTCAACCAGTTGGCTCTGATCCGAGTCTTCGTCGGGCCGTCTAAAGCCAATTGAAATTCGTGGTCAAAGATATTGTTTAATCGATCAGTAACTTCGGCGATCGTAGGGGGTAAGTCAGCCTTCCACCTAGCCGCAACCACCAGCCTAGCGGCTGTTAGCACATTTGACACTAGTGTCCTCTGGTCACGCGGGTACTCATGTATACCCAAGTGGAGGACCGCCATCTGGGAAGTCAATATGATCTCTAGACCCGTGAGCGTTCTCACAAGAGCAGCGACTACCGCCCAAAAGGGGGCGATTTTGGGACAATACCACCACATGTGCGCTAGTGATCCATGTCCTCCACAGCCACGCCAACACAAAGGGGAATGGTCACAGGAAAAGAGAGCCAATTTAACCGGAGTGTAGTACCACCTCATGTGGATCTTCTTCAAAATTTCTAGATGGTTCACACACCTGGACGCCTTTTGTAAAGCTCTGAGGCCCTCCCACCAGTCCTCCTCCGGAGCTATAAATCCAAGATCCTCCTCCCAGCGCCTCATATAGCTCAATTTGGACGGACTCAGGTCCGTGAAAGGATATGTTTTTGATAATGAGAAATCTCATGCGGGGGCTTGACCGGCTAGAGCGTGGGTATGCCACGTATGAAATGGGCAATTTGGGTGCATTGGTAATGCGTAGAAACTGCTTCAGGGAATTTTAACACAAGATCCGAGAAGGGAAGGATCCTTCCCTTGACCATAATATCTGCCAGGGACTGGATACCTGTTTTGCGCCATGGGGTAAGGTTCAAAAACCCAATGTGGAAACTCAACGCGTCTATACTGATTTGGTCAGGGGACAGCCGGATCCACCCCCCTATCTCTCTTCTCCAGCATGTCAACGTCGCGGCCATCGCGGGAAAAGGCATAGGCGTTGATGTGGGAGCTAGGCACTCTGCCTCCAACAGGAGGTGCAAGGGCCGGCGTCCCAGAGCCTCCTCCTCCATCGCCAGCCATCTTGGGGGGTCCTCTGTTACACGAGAGGCACACGGCTAGGACCCGATATAATGAGAAAAACCGTGACGAGGTTATCGGGCTCTTGAACACAGCGGCCGCTGCTTTAAGCTAAGATTTCTCAAATTTTTCTTAGATTCATAAGCAGTTTCTGCCATGTTTTTTTCCCTTGTCTTTGTTAGCTGTGCAGACAGCCCTGCTATTCACATGCAGCCATTATGCTATTTCCCACACATATACTGTCTAGTGTTGCAGCGGATTTTCACTTTAAATGTCAGTTTTTTTCTTGCTTGCACTTAGACATAAGGTTGAAGCCAGTCTTATATTATGTAATTGTAGTACTGATTTTTTGACTGAGCTCCCTTCCCCCGCCCGGTGGCCATGTTTGGTATCCATTTTATTGTAGTCATGTCCATTATAACCCCTCACAGCTGGTTTTAATTGTAGATAGAGGCATATAAACCCACACATACAGCATTATAGCATGAGAAAGGCACACGGTTAGGACCCGATATAATGAGAAAAACCGTGACGAGGTTATCGGGCTCTTGAACGCAGCGGCCGCTGCTTTAAGCTAAGATTTCTCAAATTTTTCTTAGATTCATAAGCAGTTTCTGCCATGTTTTTTTCCCTTGTCTTTGTTAGCTGTGCAGACAGCCCTGCTATTCACATGCAGCCATTATGCTATTTCCCACACATATACTGTCTAGTGTTGCAGCGGATTTTCACTTTAAATGTCAGTTTTTTTCTTGCTTGCACCTAGACATAAGGTTGAAGCCAGTCTTATATTATGTAATTGTCCACTAAAAAGTAGTCCAGACAGGAATAAGACCTATGCCTGTTGGAAAAAAACGTGTAGTCCCTCTTCTCGGCGTGGAGGCATCGCCACACATCGTGCAGATGCAAGGACTGACAAAGCGGCCCCAGCTCACCTCTTGCAGACGAGATAGCCCCAGAGCAATCCAACTGGCGTGACATCACCACATTAAAATCTCCTCCTAGTACCAGATGGCCTCGAGAGTGTTTGTTAACAATTTTCATGAGCCCACGCGCAAATTTGAGCTGAGAAACATTCGGGCCATATACATTTACAAACGTGAAAATAGAATCATAAAGTTTACAAGTAATTAAAAGGTATCTACCAGCCAGGTCAGCCAATTCAGTAAGAAGCAGGAAAGGAAGAGTAGACTTGACAAAGATGCCAACTCCGGCTTTCTTCGTGGGGCCATTAGCATAAAAGGCTCTAGAGTACATCTGGTGTGCAACTCTATAATTGTCCCCCTTAAGGAGGTGCGTCTCCTGTGCGAAGACCACATCCGCCTTACTCCTGCCAGCCTCCGACCAAAAGAGGGAGCGCTTGACCGGAGAATTCAAGCCGTTGACGTTTAACAAAATTATTTTGACACTCATGGCGGAAATATTACATCTACATGAAATGGGCTAGGCTTACCAAAGATAGGGGGGTCAGGCAAGGAAAGGGACAGGGAGGGGAAAAGGAAAACAGGACATACACAGAGAAGAAGAAACAAATAACACCAATGTAAACATAACAGGCAAGCCAAAACTTGCAAAGCGGGGGGGGTGCAGGATGACCTGGAGATGGTAGACCAGGTACCCTTTTTCGGCAAGTCCTGACCGACTCTTAAAGTCAGACATTTAAGGCCTCGCCGTCCTGGGCTGTCGGCTAAAGACCATCACAGCCACAGATCCAACCTAAAAGAAGAAAAAACACAAGGACCACTGCTCAATGCGCCGTTTCCCACTCAGGGTCAGTTTTCCTCTTCGGGTGAGGAATGGATGTTTGATGTTGTCTTCCGATCGTGCCTCGGGGATTTAGGGGAGTCTCTGCCAAGGGTCAGGAGTCCCCATGCTCGCAGCGCTCTCTCCAGCAGCTTTGGAGACTGGAACACATGTCGATCCCCTTTGTAGCTAAAGCGCACTCTAACCGGCGTTCCCCAGGCATACGGGATCCCCGCTCCTTGAAGGACCTTGCACATAGGAGCGAATTCTCCGCGCTTTGCCAAAGTTCCGATGGATAGATCCGGATAGACTGCCAGGGAGGAAAACTCACTTGGGACCTCCGTTCCCCGTCTAAGGGTCCCAAGGAGTTTGTCTTTGAGACCAGGGTGTTGCATGTAGATCAGCACGTCTCTCAGGAGGGACGAATTAAGGCGAGGGGGCCGAGGGAGGCGGTGGATCCTCTCATAGTGCAGGAACTCAGGGGGGCAATCTGGGAGAATAGCCTTCACAAATGATGTGACAAAGTCAGAGAGCCCTGAGTCCTGAACTTCCTCAGATATGCCCCTGATCTTCAGGTTTCCCCTCCTGCCTCTGTCCTCCAATTCCCACAGCTTGCTTTGCTGTGCCTCCACCTGGCTTTCCACAGCGTCCACATTATCAGCCAGCATGTTATGTGCTGAGGCAAATTCAGCCATTTTCCTCTCAAGCCGGTCCGTCCGGTCCCCAAGGCTGGTCACATCCCTCCTTATCTCCGCAATCATACCTTGGATGTCCGCGTGTATTGCCGACTGGAGGGAGGAGATCATCCTCCGCATCGTTCTCTCTGTCAGCGGTGTATCCTCGGCCTCCGGGTGCTCCTGGCTCTCTCTGTAATCAGCAGAGGCATGAGAGGAGGGAGAGCGAGACGCTGCAGCCGGCGCCATTTTGGGGCGGGTGGGGGCTGCGTCTTTATGGAAGAAATCCGACACTTTAGAGAGCCCCTGCTGGGATTTAGATTGCTCCCTCGGCATCTCTGGACCTCAGGCAGCAAGGAAAGCCGGTTTTAGCACTGTGTGCAGAGAACAGTGGTTGCTGGAAGCCGCTGAAGATCTGTGGCTGTGGAGCCCCGGGATTATGCGACTGACGGCATCAGCTCTTAGGTCACGCCCCCCGGAAGTTATCTTTTAATATTTGTACCTTCTGCTAAATTCATAACAAAGAGAACTTCTGCTTAGCTCAGTTTACAAAGCAAACCATGTCCTATGAGGAACTGTTACAGAATTTGGGAATGTTTAGCTTGAAAAAATAAGACTGAGATGATACTTAATAGTTGTCTACATATACCTCAAGGACTGTTGCACTGTAGAGGGATTAGCTTTATTCTCATTTGCACAAGGAAAGACTAGAAGCAATGGGATAAAACTGAATGGGAGGAGACACAAATTACATATTAGAAAGAACTTTTTGACTGTGAGGATGATCGAAAGGCTGCCACGAGAGGTGGTGAGTTCCTCTTCAACAGAAGTCTTCAGGCTGAAGAGACATCTGTCTGTGATGATTTAGTGAATCCTGCTTAGAGCAGGCAGTTGGACCTTCCAACTCTACCATTCTATGATTCTAAGA
>JARQOC010000003.1:726182855-726216815 GCA_033576535.1 Allobates femoralis | reverse complement strand
ATCCGTGATAATCACGGACCCGGACACAGAATAGGTCACCCCCTGTGGTGTCCTTTCCTGTCCGAGGGGATCCTACAAAAAGTAGGATTACACGACAGGAAAAAAAATGTTATGTGAAAGCAGCCTAAAGAGTAGAAGCAGCATTCAAATATTGTGAAAAAAAGGTGAGGCATAAAAAGGCTTCAATTGAAGAGCAGAAACATTGCATGTAACTTGGCAAATAAACTTCACTTTATTTCACCTACATCCTGGAGCTGCTGCTTCTACTCTGGCGAACCTGTCACCCCCTTTACGCATTCTAAACACTGCCCAGCACCTTAAACATCATGTCATTCGGGTTCTGGTGACCCCTTTATACCCCCAGACTGGCTCCTGATTACGGTACTTCAGAAAATAAGTTTGATAGTGTCCCCCCACCGTGTAGTAGTCGGTCTGGTGGGATGTGGCTCTCTTCAGACCAGGCCGCCCCTCCACCTGTAAAACCTGACCCACTGCCTGTAGTATGTCATCGCTGCTGGTCTCAGTGACAGCATTGCGCCTGTGCAGTGGCGCGGGTCACTGTATTGTATTGAGCCGCACAAATTCTCGCGAGAATTCACAAATCTCACAAGACTTTGGGCATACTTTTTCTTTAAAAAATATGGGCTTGGTCCTTACTGTGAGACTGCACATGATGTATCATCTTCAGTGAAATCAGGTCTGGCAGGTATGTGAGACACACAGAAGCATCATTCAATGGATATAATATACTAGGAATTCCACAAACCCAAATTTACCGTAAATCTCTCTCCTGTTAAATACTCTTACTGATATTTTTTGCAGCTACTCCATCCACGAAGTGTCCAAGAGGAACTTATATAAGACTAGTAAAAAGGCCCGATGCAATTGCATCGGGAGCAGGGTGAAATGAATTGTGTGTATACAGGCGGGTCAGTGGGGAGCAGAGTATACAGGGGGCTCTGTGGGTAGTAGAGTATACAGGTTGGTCAGTGGGTAGCAGAGTATACAGGGGGCTCTTTGGGTAGCAGAGCATACAGTGGGTCTGTGGGTAGTGGAATATACAGGCGTGTGTGGTGGTAGTGGCAGAGTATACAGGTGTGTTTGTGGTGGTGGCAGAGTATACAGGTGTCTGTGGAGGCATAGTATACAGGCATCTGTGTGGTGGCAGAGTATACAGGTGTCTGTGGTGGTGGCGGCAGAGTATACAGGCGGGTGTGGTGGTGGCGGCAGAGTATACAGGCGTCTGTGGTGGTGGCAGAGTATACAGGCGTCTGTGGTGGTGGCAGAGTGTACAGGTGTCTGTGGTGGTGGCAGAGTATACAGGCGTCTGTGGTGGCGGCAGAGTATACAGGTGTGTGTGGTGGTGGCGGCAGAGTATACAGGCGTGTGTGGTGGTGGGGGCAGAGTATACAGGCGTGTGTGGTGGTGGCAGAGTATACAGGCGTGTGTGGTGGTGGGGGCAGAGTATACAGGCGTGTGTGGTGGTGGCAGAGTATAGAGGCATCTGTGGTGGTGGCGGCAGAGTATACAGGTGTGTGTGGTGGTGGCGGCAGAGTGTACAGGCGTGTGTGGTGGTGGCAGAGTGTACAGGCGTGTGTGGTGGTGGCACAGTGTACAGGCGTGTGTGGTGGTGGCAGAGTGTACAGGCGTGTGTGGTGGTGGGAGAGTGTACAGGTGTGTGTGGTGGTGGCAGAGGATACAGGCGTGTGTGGTGGTGGCGGCAGAGTATACAGGCATCTGTGGTGGTGGCGGCAGAGTATACAGGCGGGTGTGGTGGTGGCGGCAGAGTATACAGGTGTGGGTGTGGCGGCAGAGTATACAGGCGTCTGTGGTGGTGGCGGCAGAGTATACAGGCGGGTGTGGTGGTGGCGGCAGAGTATACAGGCGTGTGTGGTGGTGGCAGAGTATACATGCGTGTGTGGTGGTGGGGGCAGAGTATACAGGCGTCTGTGGTGTGGCGGGAGAGTATACAGGCGGGTGTGGTGGTGGCGGCAGAGTATACAGGCGTGTGTGTGGTGGTGGGGGCAGAGTATACAGGTGTCTGTGGTGGTGGCAGAGTATACAGGCGTCTGTGGTGGTGGCAGCAGAGTATACAGGAGTGTGTGGTGGTGGCGGCAGAGTATACAGGCGTGTGTGGTGGTGGCAGAGTATACATGCGTGTGTGGTGGGGGGCAGAGTATACAGGTGTCTGCGGTGGTGGCAGAGTATACAGGCGTGTGTGGTGGTGGCGGCAGAGTATACAGGCGTGTGTGGTGGTGGCGGCAGAGTATACAGGCGTGTGTGGTGGTGGCGGCGTATACAGGCGTGTGTGGTGGTGGCAGAGTATAGATGCGTCTGTGGTGGTGGTGGCAGAGTATACAGGTGTGTGTGGTGGTGGCAGAGTATACAGGTGTGTGTGGTGGGGGCAGATTATACAGGTGTGTGTGGTGGTGGTGGCAGAGTATACAGGTGTGTGTGGTGGTGGTGGCAAAGTATACAGGTGTCTGTGGTGGCATAGTATACAGGCATCTGTGTGGTGGCAGAGTATACAGGTGTCTGTGGTGTGGCAGAGTATACAGGCGTGTGTGGTGGTGGCAGAGTATACAGGCGTCGGTGCTGGTGGCAGAGTATACAGGCGTCGGTGGTGGTGGCGGCAGAGTATACAGGCGTCTGTGATGGTGGCGGCAGAGTATACAGGCGTCTGTGGGGGTGGCGGCAGAGTATACAGGCGGGTGTGGTGGTGGCGGCAGAGTATACAGGCGTGTGTGGTGGTGGTGGCAGAATATACAGGCGTGTGTGGTGGTGGCGGCAGAGGATACAGGCGTGTGTGGTGGTGGCGGCAGAGTATACAGGCGGGTGTGGTGTGGCGGCAGAGTATACAGGCGTGTGTGGTGGTGGTGGCAGAGTATACAGGCGTGTGTGGTGGTGGAGGCAGAGGATACAGGCGGTGTGTGGTGGTGGCGGCAGAGTATACAGGCGTCTGTGGTGTTGGCGGCAGAGTATACAGGCGGGTGTGGTGGTGGCGGCAGAGTATACAGGCGTGTGTGGTGGTGGCAGAGTATACATGCGTGTGTGGTGGTGGTGGCAGAGTATACAGGTGTCTGTGGTGGCATAGTATACAGGCATCTGTGTGTTGGCAGAGTATACAGGTGTCTGTGGTGGCATAGTATACAGGCATCTGTGTGTTGGCAGAGTATACAGGTGTCTGTGGTGGCATAGTATACAGGCATCTGTGTGTTGGCAGAGTATACAGGTGTCTGTGGTGGCATAGTATACAGGCATCTGTGTGGTGGCAGAGTATACAGGTGTCTGTGGTGGCATAGTATACAGGTGTCTGTGGTGGCAGAGTATACAGGCGTTGGTGCTGGTGGCGGCAGAGTATAGAGGCGTCTGTGGTGGTGGCGGCAGAGTATACAGGCGTCTGTGGTGGTGGCGGCAGAGTATACAGGCGGGTGTGATGGTGGCGGCAGAGTATACAGGCGTGTTTGGTGGTGGTGGCAGAGTATACAGGCGGGTGTGGTGGTGGCGGCAGAGGATACAGGCGTGTGTGGTGGTGGCGGCAGAGTATACAGGCGTCTGTGGTGGTGGCGGCAGAGTATACAGGTGGGTGTGGTGGTGGCGGCAGAGTATACAGGTATGGGTGGTGGCGGCAGAGTATACAGGCGTTTGTGGTGGTGGCGGCAGAGTATACAGGCGGGTGTGGTGGTGGCGGCAGAGTATACATGCGTGTGTGGTGGTGGTGGCAGAGTATACAGGTGTCTGTGGTGGCATAGTATACAGGCATCTGTGTGTTGGCAGAGTATACAAGTGTCTGTGGTGGCATAGTATACAGGCATCAGTGTGTTGGCAGAGTATACAGGTGTCTGTGGTGGCATAGTATACAGGTGTCTGTGGTGGCATAGTATACAGGCATCTGTGTGGTGGCAGAGTATACAGGTGTCTGTGGTGGCATAGTATACAGACATCTGTGTGGTGGCAGAGTATACAGGTGTCTGTGGTGGCATAGTATACAGGCATCTGTGTGGTGGCAGAGTATACAGGTGTCTGTGGTGGCATAGTATACAGGCATCTGTGTGGTGGCAGAGTATACAGGTGTCTGTGGTGGCATAGTATACAGGCATCTGTGTGTTGGCAGAGTATACAGGTGTGTGTGGTGGCATAGTATACAGGCATCTGTGTGGTGGCAGAGTATACAGGTGTCTGTGGTGGCAGAGTATACAGGTGTCTGTGGTGGCATAGTATACAGGCATCTGTGTGGTGGCAGAGTATACAGGTGTCTGTGGTGGCATAGTATACAGGCATCTGTGTGGTGGCAGAGTATAGAGGTGTCTGTGGTGGCATAGTATACAGGCATCAGTGTGGTGGCAGATTATACAGGTGTCTGTGGTGGCATAGTATACAGGCATCAGTGTGGTGGCAGAGTATACAGGTGTCTGTGGTGGCGCTCCTGCAAGGCAGGGGTTAAAAAAAATAAAAAAAGATTATGCTCACCTCACCCCGAGCCCCCGCCGTCTTCCGCCGTCTCCCGCTAGGCTCCCGGTGTCTCTGCAGGCTCCCGGTGCCTGCAGTGCTCTTCTACTGCAGTCAAGGACCTGTGGTGAGGTCAGAGTCACGTGACCCGCGGTTAGCATGGAGTAAGCTGGTGTCACGTGACTCTGACATCACCACAGGTCCTTGAGTGCAATAGAAGAGCACTGCAGGCACCGGGAGCCTGCAGAGCCACCGGGAGCCTAGCGGAAGACGGCGGAAGACGGCGGGAGACGGCGGGGGCTCGGGGAGAGGTGAGGATTATTTATTTATTTTTTTTTTATAACTGTAGAGCGGCTGCGGCTCGTGATGACGCTGCGCGTCATCACTCGCAGTGCCGCTAAGGAGTCTGGGATTCGGCTACAGTGCCCGAATTCCCAACTCCCAATTATATAAGTAGATAGTGTAAAAGTAGTAAAGTTATATTTTTCTAAATGTGGAGGAGCAAAAATTGGCTGTGTCTTTAAAAGGATGCATCACAGACAAAAAGAAAGACCTTTTTTTATTAAAGGTTGTGTTTTATAAGGTTTATCCACCCAGTGGAAATTAAATGTAAAACATCTTAGAATGTTCTTAAGTAAGAGAAATATCCATTGTCTTCTGATTCCACCTTGATCTGGCTCCAATGCTTCTCTAGTCCCTATCAGCCTCTATATTCTAATCTGGATGTATGTGCTTCTGCATGCAACTACTAGCCGTACTGGGTGACTGCCAGTTATTGGCTGAAGTTTAAACAGCTACAGGCAAAAAAACTGATGGGGGATTGGTAAGGCAAATATGACCAGTAACTGGCTGCAACCTTAACTATTTTATCAGACCAGCTGATCAGTGGCCCCTGGTTGGCTGCAGTTTTTATGGGACATAATGTCACACAAGCAATAGGAGACCCGGCATAGACAATGCTGGAACAGCACCAGTGTGGGAGGTGAGTACAAGCTTCTATTTTACTTTGGGGGGCTTGGGCATTTAAGATAGAGTTATTAAGGTAATGGACAACCTTTTTAAGACAAAGCCTTAAAGCCCACTTAAAGCCCTCAAGAACTTTGGAGCTTAAAGACTTAACCAGAAATACAACGACAAGCAAAAGGGTAACACTGTTTTGAAGTTTTGACTTTCAGGCTCCATATATCAAAATCCATTGCCAGTTTCAGTTTTGACCGTGATACTACCTTCATTTTATAGACAATCATCTTGGCTATCTTATACATAATTTGACTTGCAAAAATGTTGCATATGATTAGTTATGCAGATTCTTGTCATGTCACCGCATTGTTACTGTTTGCTCATGGTATCTGAAAAATATTTTACTTGCTGTATACTACAAATTACAAACTATTCTCACATTCCATAATAGCTCAATGTGTTATTAGGTTGATTCCCAAGCGAAAAGTCACTGGTTTAACAATGAAGATTTCCCAAGAAAAGAGAAACAGCATCATCCAGCTCATAAATACTCCAGTGGTCTCTCGGCCAACAAAATTGCCAAACTGCATCATGTGGGTACCATGACAGTTGGAAGAATACAAAATGAAGTCTAACCATCTATCTACTCAACAGCCAAAAGGTGGCATCCAGGCAAAATATTGGAGTCAATAAGTTGGCTCACCACAAGGTCTATCAGTTCTGTCGCGACAAACAAGGCAGTGAACATGGCTCATATGCTTCGTAATAGTGAGATCACAGATATTCATGCAAGCTCTGTGCGACTCACCTTAAACAAATCGACTTAATAATATAAGAAGTGTCAGCTACAGTGTCAGCTCGAGTTTGCAAAAAGGTCTGAAAAATGAAGAGTAGAAGATTGGAAACAGGTGATTTGGAGCGATGAGCCGAAAATCAATAGACTAAGCACTGATGGGCGCAAATGGGATTGAGAAATAGAAGGAACTGTCAGGTTCAGGGGAGGACGGCTGATGATGTGGGTTTGCTTCTCAACTAAAGGCATTGGTTACTTGACCTGGAGTGATAGAGGTCTCATTTCTGAGCTATATGTGAGTATCCTACAAGGCAAGTTACTTCATACACTGGAGTACTATGGGTATGAAAAGGATGACATAGTGTTCAAGCAGAACAACAAACTGGAGCATACGTTGAAATTGGCAAAGTAATGGTTCAATTAGAATAAAGTCGTGATGCTGGATTGGCCCCCAAAGTCCCCAGACCTCAACCCAGTCGAACACTTGTGTGTGTAGTTGAAGAAAACTCTGTATATATACCCAAGAGAGACCTGGGGTCGGAGTCATGCTTGAATCTGATCATGAGCATGGCCCAAACGATTCACACAGCATTGGAAGACAAAGGTGGCTTTACAAAATGCTACAAAAAAATACAAATGTAAATTTAGATTTTTAGGAGCAAAACAGTAACAATGTAGTCACATAACAAGAATCCACATAACCTATGAAATGCTAAATAGCTGCAAGTCAAATTTAAAATGAGAAGAAAGATGATTGTCTATAAAATGAAGGTAGTCAAACATTCAAAGCTTTAGTGGATGGTGAGATATGGAGGCTGAAAGTCAAAAGTTCAAAACATTGTTACCTTTTTACTCATTAGTGTAGAGACAGGCTCGGACCAAGAAAAATAAGAACCAAAGTATATGGGGTTAAGTAGGGTGAGCCCTTCTTCTTAACTTATTTTACAGAAGACTAAATGAAAAGAAAAAATTATAAAATTATTGTTTGTCTAACATATTTAAAGGGGCTTTCAGGATCAGAAAAATGGATTAGCTGATTTTTTTGTAAACATACATATCAATTTACCATGGGCTATACTCAGTATTAAAGCTCAGCCTCATTAACCTGAATAGCGATGAGTTGCAATACCATCAGGGACGTAACAACCGTGATCGCAGGGGTCACAAGTGCGATTGGGCCTGGAGGTACAGGGGCCTGGCGCCCGCCTACTACTGCGACCCAAGCGCCTGCTTCACATGGATTTGCGTCCCCGGGGACGCACATTCATGTCACTGCGCAGTGCTCTGCCCAGCCGGTCCCCACGCAGCTATTCACGGCGGCCGGAGGACTTGTAGGCACTGTAGCTTTTAAACTCTCATGACTACCTAGCATGCAGCACTGAGGTCATCACACTGCAACCTCATCACAGACTGAACACAGCTGCCAGTGGGAGCGGTAAGCGTGAGCTCCATTCAGAAGTAAATACAGGGGGAAGTGTGTATGTGTGTGGGGGTTGTATAAGGGTCAGTGTGTCTTTGTTGAGGGGGTTATACATGGGGCAGTGTCTATGTGTGTGGGGTTGTACAGGGGCAGTGTGTCTGTGTTGGGGGGTTGTACATGGGGTAGTGTACTTGGGGGTATGTACAGGGGGCAGTGTGATTGTGTGGGGAAAATGTATGGTATATGGAGGGTTATAATGCTATATTATGCTATAGGGAGGGCTATGTGGCTGCATTATATTATATGAAGGGCTATGAGGCTGCATTATATTATATGAAGTGCTATGAGGCTGTATTATACTATATGAAGGGCTATGAGGCTGTATTATGCTATATGAAGGGTTATGAGGCTGCATTATGCTATATGGAGGGCTATGAGGCTGCATTATGCTATATGAAGGTTTATGAGGTTGCATTACATTATATGGATGGCAGTGAGGCTGCATTATACTATATGGAGGACTATGAGGCTGCATTATACTATATGGAGGGCTATGAGGCTGCATTATATTATATGGAAGCTGTGACACTGCATTATTCTATATGGAGGGCTATGACACTGCATTATATTATATGAAGGGCTGTGACGCTGCATTATACTATATGAAGGACTGTAAGGCTGCATTATACTATATAGAGAGCAGTGAGGCTGCATGATACTATATGGATGGCAGTGAGGCTGCATTATACTATGTGGAGGGCAATGAGGCTCCATTATACTATTTTTTATATTAAAGAGGACAATAGTGGATCATGTGCAATTAATATATTTATTTCCGCCCACTGGCTATAAGGCTGATGGATAAGGTGAATTTATGAAGCAGATGGTGCAGGACAATCTCCCCTACTCCACAGCACAGCATAGGTACAATAAACACTTAAGGGCAGCAAAGGACAGTGCTTAATAGAATGCCATAAACTCACAGTGGAGATCACATACATCAAAGGATGGAAAACATTGTATACAATAGGATATTGTGGATATAGTTCCATATAGTTTAGAAAAATAGAGATACTGGGAAATCCCAGTGGAGCTCAGCAGCTCTAAATAAAGTACATACAATAAATAGGAGAAAAATTAGAGCATATTGCTACAATATTTTGCATATAAAAACTTGATTTATTAAGGTACTAGAGACATAGTATATATCAAATTACAAAAGACAAAAGATGCCACTATTACAAATGCACTGGCACCAAAGTACAATGGATACATCAGACAAAAGGATTGACAATCCTTGCAAACCATAGGTGACCTTAAATAAACCCTTATTTAGGGAATCACAGATTGCCTATGAATCATCACAGAGTTGTATACAGGCTGCACTGTGAAAAACCACCTCCATGTGCTTGCTGCTCAATTAATGAGCTGATCAGTCCATACTATTAAAAGTCCAGATCCATACCAAAGGTGCGTGTAGTGCTGGGAGGAGGGAACCCCCTTAGTACCAGACTCCTGACGTACGTTTCGCTGTTTTCTTGCTTGTTATCACGATTGCTTCATCAAGAGGAGTACCGCCGATTGTAGACTCGCAGCTTATATCCCTAATCAGCATGGTCACATGCTTCTACCCAGCCAGTGGAATCGCATAATGCGGCGCATGCGTACTCGCCGCGGTCGACACTGCATTATATTATATGAAGGGCTGTGACGCTGCATTATACTATATGAAGGACTGTAAGGCTGCATTATACTATATAGAGAGCAGTGAGGCTGCATGATACTATATGGATGGCAGTGAGGCTGCATTATACTATGTGGAGGGCAATGAGGCTCCATTATACTATTTTTTATATTAAAGAGGACAATAGTGGATCATGTGCAATTAATATATTTATTTCCGCCCACTGGCTATAAGGCTGATGGATAAGGTGAATTTATGAAGCAGATGGTGCAGGGACAATCTCCCCTACTCCACAGCACAGCATAGGTACAATAAACACTTAAGGGCAGCAAAGGACAGTGCTTAATAGAATGCCATAAACTCACAGTGGAGATCACATACATCAAAGGATGGAAAACATTGTATACAATAGGATATTGTGCCAGTAATAGGCCTAACATACATCTCTATCAGGACATAATACAAAGTGACCACCTATCAACATTTGTAAATAAAGCATACCAACACTGCCAGCTGCCTAAGTGCAGTAATTCCCCTAGGGGAGAGTTAATGCATACCACTGTGGAATGGGGACTATTGTCCCAGATGGATGGATCCCCCTATGGAGGGATATGAGGCTGCATTATACTATGTGGAAGGATATGACGCTGCACTTTACTATATGGAGAGCTTTGAGGTTACATTATACTATATGGAGGGATATGATGCTGCGTTATACTATAATGCAGGACCATATATACTAGGATAAGGGATAAATATATAAGGATAAGGGCATATTCCAGGAGGAGGACCATATATAGCAGGATGAGGGACATTAATACATAATGAAGGGGAGAGAGGTTAATTTGTGAGTCATTATAGGACTTAGAACGTCACATGGGGCCCATACATCTGACCAACGTGGGTACGCGGGGTGGGGGAGGCAGGTCTAAATTTTGCATCGGGAACCCTTCAGACTCTAGTTATGCCACTGAATACCAGACAAAGACATACATGGTGCTTTTTCTAGAAAAAGGTAGATTATTTTTCTTATGTTTAACAACTTCTGTTGGGCAAAAACCTATCATAATTATCTAATTGCTACTTAGGGGTTTTTGAAACCAGAAAAACCCTTTGTCACCTGGCACAGTTTGTTTGAAAAAACAACTACTGTGCTTTACTCACCACCAAGGTACATCACTGAATCTCTGCCACTGCTCTAAGGCTGCTTTCACATTGTGATTTTTTTCCTGTCCTTGGGTATCCTATTTTTTGCAGGACTCCAAGTGAAATGAAGTAAAGCAAAGGTTAGAAATAAAAAAAAAAAATCTCCTCACCTCTCCGGCGTGTCCCTCGATGCCTCCATCTAGCTCCCGACAGCTTAAGGACCTGGCGAGATGGAGCAACCCGATCAGCTGATCGGTCACATGACCAGCATCAGCTGAGTGGTTTAAACCACGCACCCGCCAAAAACAATCGGCGGGCGGGTCACATGACCAGCATCAGCTGAGCCCGCCGATTGGTTTTGGCAGGCAGGAGAGTTAAACCGCTCAGTCGATGCTGGTCTTGTGACCAACCCTGCCCCGCCAGATCTTGTCGAGAGCTAGATGAAGGCATCGCGGGACATGCCGGAGAGGTGAGGAGATTTTTTTTTTATTTTTAACCCTTGCTTTTATTAATTTCACTTCCACAACGTATGTATACATGTTTCGGAGTAGTCTCCGATTTTGGGTACAGCAAAAATCAGAAAGAATCGAATCTGACACAAATCGGATGGCAATAAGGCAAATCTGATTAGATCCGTCGCCCATAGGGATACATGGGGGCCAAATCTGATCCGTGGCTGTCCGTTGTACAACAGATATCCACGGATGGCAGAAAATCACTATGTGAAAGCAACCTAAGTCAGTTAATGTCTGCAGTGTTGATGTCACATTGCCACATTGCTGCAGCACTGCAGACAATAACAGGCTCCAAGAGCAGCTTCAAAGATTCAATGCTGGACCTGAGGAGGGTGACAAAAGCAGAGTTGGTTTTTAAAACTAAAGCTACATACTCACAGTGAGGATACGCAGCGTTGTGGACGCAGCGTCTTGCCGCATGCTCCAAAATGCTGTGTCGTACAGTACAAGCATAGTGGATGGGATTTCAAGAAATCCCATCCCACTATGCGTAACCCTACTGCAGCGTTCTCTTAGCTGCGGTGGTGTTGCCGGCATTCGCTCCTCTGCAGCATGTTCATTTCATGCTGCGGAGTGGGAAGCGGCTCCCATTGGGTGACTACAGGGAGAACTGTTCCCGCTGCAAAAGGTGAGTACAGGGCGGCTGCGGTCTCCCCGGCGGCTATCGAGGGTTCACGCAGGTCTGGAGGAGCTGCGTCCAACATGCCGCTCCTCCGGGACAGTGAACACACACCCTAACTCTACCTGCGGATAAGAGTTTTCTGAAACCTTTAAATGTATACGAGTACATACATTTCCAAAACCAGAATCATTATATAAAAATGTTGTTGCTCTCTATCTAACAATAAAATAATTTGCCAATAATGGAAATTATTCTATTTATTATTCAGAATTCAACTTGATATTGACACTAGTAATGAACAAAGAAGAAAAAAGCAAGTGTGTGAATCAGAGATCAGACACCGAGAATGGGCAAAAGCAAATCATCCCAGAAGATTGTAATCCATCAAATTCACTTAGCAAGAGCCATTCTTCAAAGGAGAAGTCAACTTCCACCAACGAGATCAATAAGGCAATAGATGGGGATATATTTTATAAGTTTGTCATCTTACACCAGAGACTGATGAGTTAGAAGCAATTCGATTGAAGAACATCCTACAAGACAAATATAACATCAAACCAGGCATCATATTTGCAGAAATGCCTGCAGGACAACAAATTCTCAAAAACCTTGATAATGCTGTGAATGGATCGGCTTGGACTATTTTATTACTAACTGTAAACTTCCTGAGAGAAGCCTGGTGTGAATTTCAGTCTCATGCAACTTTAATCAATTCTATTCACATGCACCATAAATATAACTGTGTGATTCCTGTGAGACCAAGAGACAATTACCTTCCAAGAGAGAAGACGCCATTTGCACTGAAACTCATTAATGCATTAGAAGAAGGGAACACTGAATTCCCAAAGCAAGTAGAGAAAACCTTCCGGGATAGCCTGTATAAGAAACAGTATGACATATGGAAGGCTGAGAAGGAAAATATGGAACATCCAAGTCTATAAATAGTATCAGACTTAATAGTTCAATATGATGGGAATCTTGAACATTCTAAAATAAGATAGCCTAAGGGCCATGTCACATGCATCAATTTGAAGAACAATATTGTTAGCGATCACATGCACGCACGATCGCTAACAATATCGTTCAGATCCTGGTGAGCTGTCACACAGGCAGACTCACCAGCGATCAATGGACCAGAGGCATCGTGGAAACGATTTAAATATCGTTTCCATGATGTCTTGCTCCCGCTGCCAGGCTGCGGTAAGCGGGAGCAGGCTGGTCTCCAAGGTAAACTGCGGGTAACTAGGCAGCGCGCACTGCCTAGATACCTGATGTATACTTTGGTTACCAGCCTTCTCCACTCACCGGCTGGTATCCAAGGTGCACAGCAGGAAACTGGGGCCCCTAGTTACCCGCTGTGTACCTTGGATACCAGCCGGTGAGCGGAGAAGGCTGGTAACCAAGGTATACATCGAGTATCTAGGCAGCGCGCGCTGCCTAGTTACCCGCAGTTTACCTTGGATACCAGCTCCCAGCGCTTGCAGAGAGGCGCTGGGAGCTGGTTTATCGGTCGTCTCCCGGTGTCATACGCAGCGATGCTGCGTTTCCACAGGGCGACCAACGATAAATTTGAGGTCCTGTCCTCAAATCAAACGATGAACAATCACCGAATGATTGTTCATCGTTTGTAGTGTCACACGCAACAATGTCGTTTCGACATCGTTCAAGCGTCACAGAACACGTGACTTTTAAACAATATCGGCAACGATATCGTTACGTGTGACGTGGCCATAAGGAGTCCTTCAAAAAGCAGTTATTCTCTCGTACAAGTTCACCAGGATTTTGTTTTTTTAGCATTTAATCAGTTTTATCATTGTCAGTTTTCAACTTCAGGATTTGGTCAGTGTTTCATCAAATTTTCTAGGAGAAAAATAAAAAATTATGGATGTTTTCAACATAACATTACTGTCTATGAAAAACTGGCAACACTCAGATGGCATCTGTTTGCAGAAAGATATTTTCATAGTCCCATAGACCAGCACTGGCAATACTGATCAGAATCTCAGATCGTAGGCCATGATTTTGTGCAGATTACTCAGGACATATGAACAGCCCATAGACTATAATGGACACAAGTTTTGTCAATGAAAAACAGGGGTAGAACTTGTCTAAAAAAGTTGACATTTGATTGAGCCCTAAGGGAAACATAACAGCTTCAGTGTCAAAAGACTGAGTTTTTGGGTCAACAATGGTAATGAGGTTCTGTTCATACTTTTGTCGGTTCGTTTCTATATAGTTTCCATTGCTTTGTGGACAATTATATCTAATGAAAAATGAAAACTTCACAGATCCATTATACGTTAATAGATCCGTTAGAAAACAGGTCATCCATTTAGAAATCATCATCCATCATCAATCATCATTTACGGGACTGGACAGCTGTGCAATCCTCTGTATACATGAACATCTAAAACTCAATAGTTGGTTAACCCCATAGAAGAGATGGTCCTTTTACCATGTCTAAAAAAATAAGCAAGGTTTTAATTCATGTTCCTTTTGGAATATATGAAAAGCAAGAATAGGTATTAAAGGCGTTTTCCACAATTGGGGATTTTTTTTTATACTTAAAGCACCACCCACTCCAGCATTTTGTTTTGCACTGCTGGAGTGGTGCTTCTATAAGTGGCCTGCACTTAGTTTTATACTCACCCTTTGTCATCTTCATCTTCTATTGCTGCAGGTCCAGTCAGTCCTCTAGGGCTTATGACCTGCTAGATCCCTTAAATGTGTTATGGAGCAATCCAGGAGTCACTCTTCAATGTAAGTCTATGAAAGCATTATTGTGGCCTCATTCTGGCTCTCATAGATTTGTATTGAGAGCTTGTGACGTAACTTTTGACTATTGGCCATATAGAAGTTGCGGTCAAAAGATGCCACCATGCTATCAGAGTGGTGCAAATTAACAGTGAAAACGTTAGAAGGCAAGAATAAGTAAGGAAGCAGGAACCATAGATTTAATGCACCACTCCAGCTGTGAAACAAATGCTAGATTGGTGCTTTACATTGACATATTTGGGGCTAAAATCATTTTTGAAATTGGGTTTCATTAAAAATGTTAGTAAATTCTTCTCTTTTCTCTGCTCTATGTACAAACAGGAAGTCTCTTGTCCCTGCATGAGTCATCTCCCTGAGTTCTGAGCCAGCGGCCCCCTCTTCCCCCCCCCTACCATTCACTTTTGCAGTAATGACTCATGCAAGGAAAATATACTTCCTAGTTCTACATAGACAAAATCTAAGGAAAAACCATATCAAAACTGCAAAAATACCGTGCCATGAATAAGTACTGTAAGTAAAAAGCAGTTGTTATTAAAAAAACAGGACATCACACAGGTCCTTTAGCCATGCAAGTTAATAGTGAGTTACCTATTATCCTGCCAGACAGTCTCCCTCCTCCAAGCTGTAGACTGAAATATAAGTGTATAAATGCTTTTTTCACCTTTTACATTGCACTAAGAGCTCAGACAGTGATGATTAGACTAGTACTATGAAGCTGCAGGTACAGACAGTGATATCTGGGGGGGGGCATAAATCACCTGACAGGTTCCCTTTAATCAATTTCTAATTAATGGAAATTTTATGAAGAACTCTGAGTGCCAAGTTCCTACACTCACTGGATAATCATTTCATGTGTTTGGAGGCAGCCTGAAGCCTGCTGGGATCCGTGCTGAGAGGGAGGAACACAGGGGAAGGAAGACAGGTGAGCGGACATAATCTTTGTATTTGATGTCCAGTGTTTTAATGGTACATTGTGTTTGCTAACTGTGTAAGAAGGCTAATGGATGTTTAGAAAATCATAGAAAAAAATGTTAGCACAGGTGAAAACGGTTTGGCTGATTAGAGAAGCTATAAAATTGACCTTCCTTTGATCTAGATGAGAATCTGGAGCATTACATTTGTTTGTTCTATGAAACTCTCAAAATGGCCAGAAAAAGAGAACTTTTATGTGAAACTCAAAAGTCTATTCTTAGAAAGATGATGGGAGTGATGGTGTGTCACGGTCCGCGCTGCTTCTGGATTAAAAACTCACCAAAGAGCCCAGCAAACTTTCATCCTCTTTATTCCTTATTCCAACGCGTTTCAACGCCACAACCCGGCGTCTTCCTCAGGGAAGACGCCGGGTTGTGGCGTTGAAACGCGTTGGAATAAGGAATAAAGAGGATGAAAGTTTGCTGGGCTCTTTGGTGAGTTTTTAATCCAGAAGCAGCGCGGACCGTGACACACCATCACTCCCATCATCTTTCTTGGAACATACCACGATCCAGTGGTAGGTGGAGGTCCTGCAGCAGCTTGGAACATTGATTCCTAAACGCAGTCAAACCAGTTGTGGGGACCACAACTGGATCAGGTGAGCGGCCACACAGCACCACCATCTACATACTAGTGTCACTAGTGATAGGGCACTATTGCGCCTCTTGTCCCCTCCTTTATATTTAAAAGTCTATTCTTGTCCTTAGAAATGAAAGCTATTCCATGCGAGCTATTGCCAAGAAACTGAAGATTTCCTACAACGGTGTGTACTACTCCCTTCAGAGGAGAGCACAAACAGGCTGTAATCAGAGTAGAAAGAGAAGTGGGAGGCCCCACTGCACAACTGAGCAACAAGACAAGTATATTAGAGTCTAGCTTACGAAATCGACGCCTCACAGCTCCTCAAATGGCAGCTTCATTAAATAGTACCCACAAAATGCCAGTGTCAACGTCTACAATGAAGAGGTGAAGAGGCGACTCCGGGATGCTGGCCTTCAGGGCAGAGTGGCAAAGAAAAAGCCATATCTGAGACTGGCTAATAAAAGGAAAAGATTAATATGGGCAAAAGAACGCAGACATTGGACAGAGGAAGATTGGAACAAAGTTTTATGGACAGACGAATTAAAGTTTGAGGTGCTTGGATCACACAGAAGAACATTCATGAGATGCAGAACAACTGAAAAGATGCTGGAAGAGGCCTGACACCATCTGTCAAGCATGGTGGAGGTAATGTGATGGTCTGGGGTTGCTTTGGTGCTGGTAAAATGGGAGAGATTTGTACAGGTAAAAGGGATTTTGAATAAGGAAGGCTATCACTCCATTTTACAATGCCATGCCATGCTGTAATTGCTGCAAAGAGAGTATTCATTGATGAAAGCAAAGTTTGAAAGAAAAAAATATTATTTCAAATAAAATTCATTATTTCTAACCTTGTTAATGTCTGGACTATATCTCCTATTCATTTTACAACTGATTTGATAGATAAAAGTATGGGTTTTCATGGAAAACACAAAATTGTCTGGGTGATCCCAAACTTTTGTATAGGAGTGTATATATATAACTATATATTTCCATATATACACATTATATATACAGTGCCTACAAGTAGTCTTCAACCCCCTGCAGATTTAGGTGGTTTGATAAGATGCAAATAAGTTAGAGCCTTCAAACTGCAAACTAGAGTAGGATTTATTAACAGAAGCATGAATCTTACAAACCAAAAAGTTATGTTGCTCAGTTGAATTTTAATAAATTTTAAACATAACAGTGTGGGTCAATTTTTATTCAACCCCTAGGTTTAATATTTTGTGGAATAACCCTTGTTTGCAATTACAGCTAATAATCGTCTTTTATAAGACCTGATCAGGCCGGCACAGGTCTCTGGAGTTATCTTGGCCCACTCCTCCATGCAGATCTTCTACAAGTTATCTAGGTTCTTTGGGTGTCTCATGTGGACTTTAATCTTGAGCTCCTTCCACAAGTTTTCAATTGGGTTAAGGTCAGGAGACTGACTAGGCCACTCCATCACCTTGATTTTTTCCCTCTTGAACCAGGCCTTGGTTTTCTTGGCTGTGTGCTTTGGGTCGTTGTCTTGTTGGAAGATGAAATTACGACCCATCTTAAGATCCTTGATGGAGGAGCGGAGGTTCTTGGCCAAAATCTCCAGGTAGGCCGTGCTATCCATCTTCCCATGGATGCGGACCAGATGGCCAGGCCCCTTGGCTGAGAAACAACCCTACAGCATGATGCTGCCACCACCATGCTTGACTGTAGGGATGGTGTTCTTGGGGTTGTATGCAGTGCCATCCAGTCTCCAAACGTCACGTGTGTGGTTGGCACCAAAGATCTCGTCAGACCATAGAACCTTGAACCAGTCTGTCTCAGAGTCCTCCAAGTGATCATGAGCAAACTGTAGACGAGCCTTGACATGACGCTTTGAAAGTAAAGGTACCTTACGGGCTCGTCTGGAACGGAGACCATTGCGGTGGAGTACGTTACTTATGGTATTGACTGAAACCAATGTCCCCACTGCCATGAGATCTTCCCGGAGCTCCTTCCTTGTTGTCCTTGGATTAGCCTTGACTCTTCGGACAAGCCTGGCCTCAGCACGGCAGGAAACTTTCAAAGGCTGTCCAGGCTGTGGAAGGCTAACAGTAGTTCCATAAGCCTTCCACTTCCGGATGATGCTCCCAACAGTGGAGACAGGTAGGCCCAACTCCTTGGAAAGGGTTTTGTACCCCTTGCCAGCCTTGTGACCCTCCACGATCTTGTCTCTGATGGCCTTGGAATGCTCCTTTGTCTTTCCCATGTTGACCATGTATGAGTGCTGTTCACAAGTTTAGGTAGGGTCTTAAATAGTCAGAAAAGGCTGGCAAAAGAGATAATTAATCCACACATGTGAAGCTCATTGTTCTTTGTGCCTGAACTACTTCTTAATACTTTAGGGGGACCAAACAGAATGCTGGTGGTTTGAGGGATTGAATAATAAATGACCCTCTGAATTAACTTTTAACGCTTTAAAAAAAAAATAAAAAAATAAAAAAATCTTTTTGGCTGCAGTGCATTTCCCACTTCCAGGCTGATCTACAGTCCAAATGTCACAATGCCAAGTTAATTCCGCATGTGTCAACCACCTAAATCTGCAGGGGGTTGAATACTACTTGTAGGCACTGTATATATATATATATATATATATATATATATACACATATATGGAAATACTTAATTCACAAGCAGGGCTATTGTCAAACACAGCCTGTGCTATTCCAAATACATTTCGAGAAAGGTCCATGATGCATATGGTTAAAGCAGTGTGATAGCTTTCTCACCCATGGGATGTCTAATAGATCTGTATTTTCACAAAAAAACACTGACTTTTTTTCAAGTGATACAAAAACCAACAAGACTTTCCCAACCCCATCCTCCTCCAGAGTGGTGAATTGTAAAAAATGGTACAAAAAAGTATTGGGGGAACCTGACTACTAACAATGTATCTAAAGAATGATCACATTGCTCTGGCACCTCCCAGAGGGTGGAGGCGCCTTATATACACTGCACTTCTTGACTTCTCGACAATATACTGAGAAGCACGTTTGTGTTTAAGGGTCTACTAGACCTTTAAATCATTTAAATCATACAAGAGTTCAGCACGCCACCTAAGGGCCCTTTCACATCAGCGTTTTTTGAAATTCGCGGCAGATGCAGTGAAAAACACGCATCTGCCGCGTTTAACGCATAACCGCGAAACCTGCGGCACACTTGCATCAAGCCCCATGCAATGTCTATGGGGCTTGCGGTAAGGGTGCGGCAGGTGCGGCAAGTGCGGTTTGGGCACTTGCGGCAGGTGCGGCCGCGAAAAAAAATGCTGTCAGCCGCGGTTTTTTTCGCGGCCGCACCTGCCGCAAGTGCCGAAACCGCACTTGCCGCACCTGCCGCAAGTCCGCCTATACCTTGTATGGCTTTTACCATAACCGCGCAGCAACCGTGCCGCAAGTGCAGCCGGTATGCGGTAATCGCGGCAGAGTTGACGGTTGGAAAAAACGCTGATATGAAAGGGCCCTAAGCATGCTCTCAGGAGATATGTGCAGTGGATGCAAGCCCTGGGAGCCAGAGGACATAGCTGGGGATCGGGCAGAAGGCGTGGCACCACAGGCAGGGTGAATATAGCTCTGGGGAATGGGCAATATATACGGGACCCTGGACAGGGTGAGCATGCCATGGATTCCAGTCTTCCTGCCACATGGTGATCGAGACTGTGGCATCTGGCGTAACAGCCACTGATTACTAATGTGACTACTGCACTGGGTCCTGTGAATAGTCTCTACTAATAGTTGTATGTCATTGAATTAATTTGCTGATTGCAATATAGGTTAAAGAATTCTTCCACAGAGCTTCAACACAGCAGATGTTGTTGAGTACTACTTTCATAATGCTAGGAAATGGCATGATAGTCTGATCAGTGACGGTTTGTTTGCTGTAATAAGTAATTCCTAGGAGGAGCCCTGCCATTTTGGCGCTGCTTTTTCAAGTGGCCACATGGTAAGCCTTTGAATACAACTATCCATCTTCAAGACCTTTAAAAATATACATGAGAGAAGCTGAAGTAGCCTTCTCATTTGCTTCCAGCTATCAGGGTTACAGCAGTGGGTAACCTTCTGAACAGACACCAATGGCATTTTCACACAAATATTAGTAATAATGCTTGCAATCTCATTGTGTCTTTCCTATGTTGTTCTCTAGAGATGCTAAAGATTGTTCTTGAGATATTAATTGCCAACATTTTATTGAATTCTTGGAAATCTCAGAAGAACCTAGCCTGAAATTTGTCTGTATTTTGATGTCTTGAGATTTTAACCTCACTGCTTTCTATGGAATAAGCTTTTACATGAGAATTTTATTACACCTCTCAGGCAACAGTAAGTAACCTGTGTTTAGCTCCGTGACATGGTTGAATCAGACCAAGACCGATAAATATTTTTAAATTGACAGAATCTGATATAAAATAGGAAGAAGTCTTTATTTATTTACCTCCTTCAACTACATGCCTTTGTGACACATGCCAGTGTGGCGCCCCGCAACGAGTGCGTCACAAGAGGGTATTGCAGCCGCAATATCCTCTGACTCAGCAATGAAATAGTTAACTCGGAGATCCAACTCAACATGCAACACCTAGAACAGGGAACCAATCATAGGCCCTGGGGGGGTGGAGTGCAGTGAAGGAGAACAGAACAGAACAGCAGAGAGAGAGAAGAGAGAGGACCCTCGAGATAGGAGAGGAGCGGGGGCCCCTGGGCCTGTCACCGGACGGGTGTCACCACCTGAGGCCTTATCATCCGGGAATGGGCATTATTACACGGGTTCCCAAAAGACTCCCGTGCCCACAATTTACAGCCGGTTCACTGGTACCGAAGCTGGCAGCAGTTCACCTCTGTCACGCGAACCAGCCCCGTGGAGGAGCAGCTTTATAGGAGCACCCCACCACCAACCAGTCGTCTAACCAGCGGTGTACTCACTGAGGGATCCAAGGCTCCCCAAAGCATCGACAGCGTACACAGATGGATAGGGCATTGAAGCAGCCTCCCCGTACCCGACCTGGTATTCCTGGGCGACACTGGTTAGAACAAGACAGGTAGAATGGAGGAACACCTGCGGATCTCTGAGGAACACTACCACTGCTGAGTCCACCCGGTCCGCTACCTGTAACCACTGCATACCGTGTATTGCCTTCATGGTTACAGTAAAGAACCGTTATAGAGACTTCCTGTGTCTGTGATTCCTTATGAACTGTCCGTCATTACCTAAAGGCAACTGCAGCTGCCGCACAACATCTTGAGCAGCTCCAGCCTCCGGGGATCACCGCTCAGCCTGTGGGGAGCGTAACATCTTGCTGCTGTCCATCACCCCGGAGGTTCCGCAGCGTCGGTAGCCCTTACCGAACTACTCATAGGTGGCGTCACAAAGAAAACAAATTAAAACCCCTTTAATCTGTTCCCGCAAGACGTCTTCACTTTTGATCTGCACTACACCGGGCCCCACTACCGGCAGGCGCGGTCCACCCGTGACAAGGAAGGGAGAAGAATCACCTGTCTAAACCGGAGTCAGCCGGCCGCGGTGAGTCACCTGCTGCAACCAATTACTGGCACAATAGTGATTTGTTAACATCAGTTAAAGGGAACCTGTCAGACTGTTTATGCCTCCCCAGTTATCACTATCTGTACCTGCAGCTTCATAATACTATTCTAATCATCCCTGTCTGAGCTCATAGTGTAATGTGAATGGTGAAAAAAAAGCATTTATACACTTACATTTCAGTCCCCATCTTGGAGGAGGGAGACTGTCTGGCAGGATAATAGTTAACTCACTTTTAACTTGGATAGCTAAAGAACCTGTGTGATGTAACGATCATGTGACCATAGTGGGCAGAACTAAGCCAGCAAACATATTATGTTCTATGAGAACTTAGCTCCGCCTATTGTAGTCACATGGTTGTGACATCACATCAGGCCTCCCAACATGTTCTAGCACAAGGCTGAAATGTTAACTATTAACCTGCCAAACAGTCCCCGTCCTCCAAGCTGGGGACTGACTGCCTCATTACATAAAGAAATGTAAGTGCATAAATGCTTTTTTTTCACCTTTCACATTACACTATGAGCTCAGACAGGGATGATTAGAGTAGTATTATGAAGCTGCAGGTACAGACAGTGATAACTGGAGGGGCATAAACAGTCTGACAGGTTCCCTTTAAGTTGTGTAAAAGCACTGGCTGAGGTCAATGGAAACTTCAGTACAGGATGAGCAGGAAATCAGAAAGGTTAATGCAAAGGTTTTCCATTGTACATCATATTCAGCTAAATTAAAAACCCCTTGAATTTGTGCCACTTATAGTAAAACAAGTCAATGATTAAAAAATATGTCTCAGATGTTTGTAAGTGTTCCCTTTACTACAGGCAGTGGCCTAACTAGAGTCCCATTGGCCCTGATGCAAATTTTGGGCTCTGGTTCCTCCCCTACACACATGTTGGTCAGATGTTTGGACCCTTGTAGCGTTCTAAATCCTATAAAAACTTATGATTCCCCCCCCCCTCCCTCCTTCATTATGAATTAATGTTCCCCATCCTGCTATATATGTCCCCATCCTGGTATATATGATCCCCATCCAGGTATAAATGTCCCCCATCCAGGAGTATATGGTCCTCATTCTGGGCCCATCCTGGTATATACGGTATGATGCCCGTCCTGGTATGTCTTCCATCCTGGGATGTATGTTCCCCATCCTGGTATATATGTCCCCAACCTGGTATATATGCTCCTCCTGGTATATATGTACTCATCCTGGTATATATGGGCCCATCTTGGTATATATGTCCCAATGCTGATATATATGATCCCCTTCCTGGTGCATATAGTCATCCTCCTGGTATACATGGTCCCCATACTAATATACAGTGCTGTGCAAATTAATTGGGACAAAGCATTTTTGTAAGTATAATCGTAAGTTGGTTACCAGTCAGTGAATCAAACCAGTTTTAACGGCTTTGAACAGGTGTGAGTGTACAACCTTGAGTAACAAAATGTGGTTTGATTGGTTTTAGTTAGAAAATATTAGCTAGCTGCCCCCTCAGCTTCAGTTGAGAGCTTGTTTCTGTGAGGAGTGGTTTAGTGGACTTTTTCTCTCAGTGTGATTCGTGCCTGTAAAAATGGATATTACTCCATGGAAGAGGACTAGAATTATTATTCTTAATGAACATACAAGTCTGACTGTAAGAGAAATCGCTTCCACCGTTGGTATTGGAAAATCTACCGTTTCAAGAATAATTCGCACACAATGAAACTGGATCGTTTTCTCCAAAACGAAAAGGGAAATGTGGAAGAAAAAGGAAAACGACACCAAGAACTGATTAAACACTTATCAGAAATAGTAAAATTAATGCAAGAAAAACTTGCTTTCTCCCAATTAATTTGCATAGCACTGTATGTCCTTATCTTGGTATATATGGGGCATCCTGGTATATTTGTACCCATACTGGTATATATGATATCTTTCCTGGTATATAACCCCCCATCCTGATAACCGTTTCTCTATCCTGGTGTACACGGTCCCAATCCTGGTATTTTTCCCCATTATGTCTCTAATATATAATTAAAAACAAAATCATTCTATTTACCTTTCCCTCCACTCCCACGTTGCCCAGTGTCCTTTGGAGCTAACACACAGTTATACTGCTGACATCAGATTGAGCGCCAAGACAGATGACATCATTCTCATGTGTCGTCCCGTCGCTGCACCTCCAATGTCAGCTCCCAGTTGCTGTGCTGGCAGCTTGTAGTTCATGCTGGGAGCCGACGGGTCTCTGCACCGTGATGTATTTCACCTAGATCTGTGTTCTCAGCTGGGACGCAGAACCAGATGAAGCAGGAGCTCGGATTGGCAGGCCCATGTACCTCCGGGCCTGGTCATGACCGCAATCAGTGCGGCAGCATTACATCCCTGGTTACCGGTATGTTCATATTTTCCACACCGCCAACACATCATGCATTGTGCATCTCCGTCACTAAGTACATCATGACAGCCCCTAAACAGTGACGATTGTCTGGTCACTTTATGAAAAGTTTTAAATGTGCAATCATATTTAACCCCTTCCCAACCTATGACATAGAAGGACGTCATGGGCCGGTAAGGGGTGTTTGATGTGAGCTCCGGAGCGGAGCTCACATCAAAGCCCCGACATCTCAGCTGATCTCATCAGCTGAGATGTCAGGGTAACAGCACCGTTAGGATCCAGGATCCGATCGGCGCTGTTAACCCCTTGGATCCCGCTGTCAATCACTGACAGCGGGATTCAAGGCGGCCACGGCGGGGAACGCGCTGTTCCCTGCCTGCTCCGGAGATCCCGCGATAGCCTGGCTAGACCCCAGATGCAGTCACTAAGCACGTCCGGGTTGTGGTTGGAAGGCGCTGTCAACCACAACAGGTCCGCGATTTTGAGAGATACAGATGAGCTGCAGCTCATCTGTATCTCCCAGAAGTGATCGGACTGTGCAGCAAGGTGCCTCTTAAAGAGGCAGTGTAAAAATAAGAATGAATGAATAAATAAATAAAGTTTTTAAAAACCTGTAAAAAAAAAAAAAAAAAAATGTATACATATATGTATAAGTTCAAATAACCCCACCTTTCCCCCAATCAAAATAAAAGTGAAAAAAAAATACACGTTTGGTATCGCCGCATTCAGAATCGCCCGATCTATCATCGTATTGAATCCATTAATGAGAGCGTAAACTCCGTAACGGAAAAAATGGTCCAAACGCCAAAATTACGTTTTTCTTGGTCGCCGCAACATTGCTATAAAATGCAATAACGGGCAATCAAAACTGCGGATCCCCCCAAAAATGGTATCATTAGAAACATTAGCTCAAGATGCAAAAAATAAGCCATCTTCCAGCCCCAGATCCCGAAAAATGAGGACGCTACGGGTCGCAGAAGATGGCGCAAAAAGTCAGTTGCTTTTTTTTTTTTCAAACCTCTGAATTTTTTTTCACCACTTAGATACCAGTAAAGGTATACATGTTGGGTGTCTACGAACTCGTACTGACACAAGGCATCACCCCGTCACGTCGGATTTACCATATAGTGAACATGGCGACTAAACTACCCAAAAAACAAGCATGTTATTGCACTTATTTTGCAATTTCACTGCATTTAGAATTTTTTTGCAATTTCCCTGTACACTATATGGTAAAATAAATTATTGCGTATGAAAGTACAACTCGTCCCGCAAAAAACTAGCCATCATATGTCTATATGGGCGGAAAAATAAAAAAGTTATGGCTCTTGGAAGCAGGGGAGCAAAAAACGAAAATGATAAATTCCAAAGGTCATGAAGGGGTTAATACTTGCATTTGCACATATCATGCTTAATAAATTAATCTCTGATGGCACTTTTCATTCCCACTCCACTGTTCAAGAAAACATTGGTTCTAAAAAACATTTGATTATGAATTCTGAAACTTATTCTTTTGTCAAAATACTGCAATACTTTTTTTTCCCTTTCCAGCACAGTACCACTCTGAGGTTGGAGATTGACTTATGATTTTCTTATCACTTGCAGGAAAGTCAATACTTTGTAGAGAAATTTTTTTCTGCAAATACAGATGCAAATCTTTTGTTATATGTTTGACGTTAGCTTTGCATGTCTAGACACTTGGATTTTTGCCCATTTTACCTGGCAAAAGTGCACTAACTTCTTCACGTTAAATGGGATGCTGTACCGTAAGCGTCAAGTTATACCAGTGATTGTCAATTGGTCTTTGACCATTATAAAATATTTGAAGGTGTTTAAGCCCATTCGGTATAATAGATTATCAATATCAGATTGGTGGGGTTCTGACATCCAGCACCCGTATAAATCAGCTGTTTCCAGCTTTTGTCCTGTCTAGATGTAAACAGTGAACATCATAACTCAGTTAACTGTGTTGTGTATGTTCTCAGGTAGTACAGGTAGAACAATAGGTACACTGTGAACTGTACTGTGCTGTTCCAGCTGCGTTCCATTTACAGAGCTGTAAACAGATGATGAGGCAAGGTGTCAGGTGTTGGACGCTCACTAATTTGATATTGTGAACTAGGTATCCTAGAATTAAAATATCAAAATGAAGTTTTGAATTATGAAGAAAATTAGTATTAGATCTTTGGCAAAACAAATACAGATGTACGGTAGTATAAAGAAGGAGAAGATGTGAAAAGCTTAGTGGGAGAGACTGATCAGTTTAAATTGTAATTCTAAAGTACATGAATAACCAGTGCAGAGGCTGGAACAGGACAGTCAAAGAGTTAATGCAGCTAATTAACATGACTGTGTCATGCCTCGGTTTCGGGAACTCTTGTTGATTTCCTTCACTGCTGTGCCACAGCCTGGTTGGTCACTGTTCAACGTCTGATGGTTCTATTATCTTTGCTTTTCTTCCCTTGCTTTGGTGCTAGTCAGGTGTTTCCCACGTTCCTATTATGTCTCTGTCTTATCACAGGGCTTGAGTGGGGCTATTTATACTCCCCTTGCAACAGCCTTCTTTGTAGGGTAAAGTTCTTGGTGGATGTTTGCTAAGGAGATCCAGCCCCGGAACAAAAGGATTTTGTTTGCTTGGCAGAAACCAGTTGTTTTACTTCTTTGTATTCTTTTTACCTTCCCAACACCTTTCTTCTCTTCTCAGTTAGGTGGTGGGTAGTGATGGGAGAACCCGGACTGTAAAGTTCGGGGTCCGTACCGAATAATAATAATAATAATAAAACTTTATTTGTATAGCGCCAACATATTCCGCAGCGCTTTACAGTACAATGGTACATATAAGAAAAATATACGGTACAGAAACGTAATGCAGAACAGTAGTTACATACCAAAAACATAGAATCAACTTAGGAAATACAATAAGAAAGGCAGAAAATGAAGGTGACCCTGCTCGAAGGAGCTTACAATCTAAGACGGGATGGGAACACAAAGTACAGGGGCTTATAACAATGAATATCTTACGTCTAAGTGACTACTGTTAGGGAGAAGGATAGGCCGCCCTGAAGAGGTGTGTTTTTAGGGAGCGTCTGAAGCTATGCAAGTTGTGGATGGTCCTAATTTCTTGGGGTAGAGCATTCCAGAGTTTTGGTGCAGCTCGAGAGAAGTCTTGAAGTCGGGAATGGGAGGTTCGGATTAATGCCGATGTTAGTCTGAGGTCATGTTCAGAGCGAAGGGGACGGGTGGGGTGGTAGACAGAGATGAGGGTGGAGAGGTAAGGAGGTGTCGCACCATGAATAGCTTTGTGGGTGACAACGAGCAATTTGAATTGGATTCTATAGTGTACGGGCAGCCAATGTAGTGACTGGCACAGAGCAGAAACATCTGAGTAACGGTTTGCTAGATAGGTGATCCTGGCTGCTGCATTGAGGATAGACTGGAGAGGGGAAAGCTTACTGTGGGGGAGGCCAGCTAATAAAGAATTACAGTAGTCAAGGCGGGAATGAATCAGGGCCACGGTGAGGGTTTTAGTTGTTCCCGTGGTGAGGAAAGGGCGAATTCTGGAGATATTTTTCAGGTGCAAGCGACAGGAGCGGGTGAGAGATTGTATGTATGGGGTGAAGGAGAGATCAGTGTCCATCAAAACACCGAGACAGCGAGCCTGCTGACTGGGTGTTATCGTGGCGCCGCACACCGAGAGAGAGATGTCAGATTTAGGGAGGTTGGCAGAGGGTGGGAGCAGAAGAAGTTCAGTTTTGGAAAGGTTGAGTTTCAGATAGAGAGTGGACATGATATTGGAGACTGCGGTTAGACAGTCATTGGTGTTCTTTAATACCGCAGGGGTAAGGTCAGGGGCTGAAGTGTATAGTTGTGTGTCATCAGCATAAAGATGGTACTGAAAGCCAAATCTGCTGATTGTTTATCCGATCGGGGCTGTGTAGAGAGAGAAGAGGAGAGGGCCAAGGACTGAACCCTGAGGGACCCCAATAGTGAGGGGAAGAGGGGAAGAAGTGGAGCCAGCAAAAGATACACTGAAAGAGCGGTCAGAAAGATAGGAAGAGAACCAGGAGAGAGCAGTGTCCTTGATGCCAATGGAGTGCAGCATAGAGAGTAGGAGCTGATGGTCGACAGTGTCAAAAGCCGCAGAGAGGTCAAGAAGGATAAGCAGAGAGTGGTCACCATTACGTTTTGCTGTCAGAAGGTCATTGGTCACTTTGATGAGCGCAGTTTCTGTAGAATGTAAGGGGCGGAAGCCAGACTGCAATGGATCTAAAAGAGAGTGAGTGGCGAGGTAATGAGTGAGGCGGGTGTAGACCAGGCGCTCCAGGAGTTTAGAGATGAAGGGGAGATTGGAGACTGGTCTGTAGTTATTTGTGCAGGATGGGTCAAGGGACGTTTTCTTTAGTAGTGGAGTGATAATAGAGTGTTTGAAGGAGGAGGGGAAGATGCCAGTAGAGAGGGAGAGATTGAAGATTGTGGTTAAGTGACTGGTGACCACTGGAGAGAGGGTCTGTAGTAAGTGTGAGGGAATGGGGTCAGAGGTGCATGTAGTGGGACGTGAGGACGAGAGGAGCCTGGAGACTTCTTCTTCTGTGGCTGGGTCAAAAATGGAGAGTGAGCCAGAGGGGATGTGGGGAGAGATGGGAGTAGAAACACTTGAAGGTTGGGAGCTGATTTCCTGACGGATGTTTTCTATTTTCTCTGTGAAGTAAGAGGCCAGATCGTCAGCACAGAGGTCAGTGATAGGAGCCTGCACTTTCGGACTGAGGAGAGAGTGAAAGGTGTCAAAAAGTTTCTTTGAGTTGTTGGCTAGTGAGGAGATCAGGGTGGTGAAGTAGGTCTGTTTGGCGAGGTGAAGGGCAGATTTGTAGGTTTTTAGCATGAATTTATAATGGATGAAGTCTCCTGGTGAGCGACTTTTCCTCCATAGGCGTTCGGCACTCCTCGAGCATCGCTGGAGGAATCGAGTTTGTGATGTGAGCCAGGGCTGTTTTACTCTGTGTTTGGAGGTTCTAAGGGTGAGGGGTGCTACTTGGTCCAGGGTACTTTTGAGAGTGTCATTGTAGTAATTCACAGCCAGATTGGGGCAGGAGAAGGAGGAGATTGGGGACAGTGATGAGAGAAGAGAGTCTGTGAATGTGTGAGGGTTGATGGCCTGTAGATTTCTGAATGTGTGATAGGTCGGACTATGCTGTGATGGGCGAGGGTTTGAGAGTGTGAAGGTGAGAATGTTGTGATCAGAGAGAGAAAGAGATGAGTTGTCTAAGGAGGAGGAAGAGCAGAGTCGGGTAAAGACCAGGTCAAGGGTGTTACCATCCTTATGTGTTTGTGTACAGATGCCGAACACGGGTTTCCCTGGGAAATCCATGTTACAGTTCAGGTCCAAGGATGGGGTGGAGCTGTAAAGTAAGGCACATGATTAATAAACATTATCATTATACTTACTGGGTCCCGTGGCACACGTCCTGCCATCTCACTGTTCTGCCGCATCTACTTCCGAGCCGCTCATTATCTTCCAGGATATTCACTGCAGAAGGCGGAACAGCCAATCACAGATTGTAACCTAGAATGTATGGGCTTATTGCAGATCACTCAACCAGCCAATCACAGACTCCCATTCTGTGTAACAGCATCTGTGATTGGCTGTTGGAGCCAGTGCTGTGGATATCCCCAGAAGTTAATGAGTGGCCCCGGAAGTAGACGCAACAGGACGGCGGGACCTGGTAAGTGTAATGATGAGGTTTATTAATTATATTCTTTCTTTTACAGCTCTCCCGCCCCATCCAAGCTCTGGGTTCAGACTCAGGTTTGAATCACGTTGGCCCCGAACTGGGACATTAAAAAAGTCCAGGTGAGTCCGCCAATCCCAAGCATCAGCGGATTTGCCCATCCCTTGTGGTGGGAAATTTCTCTTGCTTTCATTTATTCTACTCTTTTTTTCCCCCTTGCACATATGTTTTATGCTTCTTCACCGTGGGTCCCCGTCTACTTCTGCACACTTTCCCTCTTTTGGTTAGTTGTGCTCAGTGGCCTCCCCTCTAGTTCCTCAGGAGATACAAGAAATGGCTAATGGTCTTTCAGGGAGCCAGGTCTAAGTTGGTGTTTTTAGTTGTGCGTCTAGGGTTTTCTAGTATGTACTGGAACTAGGGTGTGGGTTCAGCTGTTAAGGTGGCGCTGAAGACCCTGCAGCAGGGCCACTGGCGCAGTCACCTCTCCAGCATCTGCTGCGTCCCCAGCTTCTTCCCTTGGGTGCAGGGGCCTGCGCATGCATAGGTTCCCGGGTGTGTACACAACATGTTCAGGTGACAAGCTCCCCTTCTTAAAGGGCCAGTGTGCCCTACTCTGAGGTACCTCTCAGCCAGGGAATTTAACATTCCTTCCCACTATGGGAGGTACATGGGCAATGTGACATATTGCTAGAGACATGCTGATAGTTGTCAGGGCCTGTTCCCGTTCCCTGTATCCTTCATCTGTACTGTGTTTGCTAACCCTGCCTGTGTTCAAAAACCTGTTGTACCATGCCTGCACCTGCCACACTTGTTGTACCCACTGCACCAGCCATGCCTTCTATACCAGCTGCAGCTGCCATACCAGCGGCAACTGCTGTACCTGTGGTGCCTGCCATTACAGCTGCATTTCCTGTATCACCTGTACCTGCTATACCTGTAATGCTTGCCATACCAGCCTGCACCAACCATCCAGTCTGCACCAGAGACTGTCCCTGCCTGCCCATGCCTGCATTTACGACACCTGTGACCAACTGTCATGGTATAGAATCTCCCCGGAGTGATACATGATGACTCCCTTCCAGCACAAACCTAACTTCACCATCAGAGGCTCTAGCAAAGATGAGGTAATCACTTAGTAAAGCCACTCCTGGTCAAGCCAGTACTGCAGCTCAGTGGGTTCACTTCTGCTTATACCCACGAGCAGGACAGTTTGACCAGCCTTACCCTGCTTGCAGGTCTTCAACAAGAGGTGACCCATCTATGAGAGCAACAAGACCAAATTTAAACCCACTTGTGGTCAGTGTTCACAAGTCTTAATGTTTGAACATCAAAGTCTCCCCCTGCACCTGTCCAGGCTGTAGTGTCTACTCTACTCTGGCAGTTAATTCAGCTCCTGGTTCCAATCCCCACTTGTCTGCTCCTTCATGGTTTGATGGTGACCCCAAGCAATGCCAAGGGTTCATAAACCAGCTGCACTTTGTACTTCTATCCCACCAATTCACCTCGGATCAGGCCAAAGTGGCTTTTCTAATGTACCATCTGGCTGGACAGGCTCTTACCTGGATCGATACCCTGTGGGATAGAGGAGATCCAGTTGTTTCTGATTTTCTGGATGCCTTCCACAAAGTCTTCAATGAGCCTTGCCCAGTCTCCTCGGCTGCCTCATCTCTACTCAAGAAACATCAGGATAGTCAGACTGTGAGCTAGTATGCAGTTCTTTTCCACACTCTCTCTTCTGAACTCTGACGGAATAATGAGGCGTTGTTAGCTGCTTTCTGGGAGGGTTTCTCCGAAAGGATAAAGGATGAATAAACTGGTTGTGATATCCCTGCTTCCCTTGATGACCTTATTTTGTTGGCCACCCGGATCAACCTCAGGTTCAAGGAGTAAGCCAGAGTGGTGTTACATTGAGAAACTGGCATGGCTCTTTCTCCTCAGAAACCTTTGACTGTTCTGCCGCCTGTTTCTACTTTGGCTCCAGGATCCATGTAAGTCAACCACATCAAGATGATCAAGCAGCGTCAAATACTTTGTAGTACCATGTGTGCTTTTACTGTGAAGGTGAGGACGGCTTCATTTAAACTTGTCACTGAGGCTGGACTACTAACCTAGGGTCTGTTGGAGAGGCTACCCTTGTCGTGAGCATCTCTTCTCCTATGTTGAGTTTGCTCGTGTTTTGTGTAAATATCCAGTTCTCTTGAGACAGCCTACCTAATTCTGGATCTGCTGGAAACTTCATGCATCAGGATGTGGCAGATCAGTATCAGATTCCCATCCTCCATCGTACCTTGATGGGGGTCATCCATCGATGGTAAATCCTTATCTGAGCCTGAATGTGTAGTCAATGAGCAGTTAGAATATGGGTACGAACCTCGCATTCAGAGAAGATCTCCTTCCGGGTGCTTCCTAACTTATCTCACCCTCTCGTCCTGAGACCACGTTGGCTTCGTACCCATGAACACATCCTTGACTGGAAATCCAGAGTAGTTCTCCATTGGGGTCCACACTGCCTCATGGGTGTCTGATTGATATGCATCCATCTCGATCCTCTGAGGCACCACATAGTCTGTCTGGTCTTTTCCTTCCACCACCTCTCCTTTCAACTGTTTGCTCAGAGGCAGGCTTTGAGGTAAAAGAAATCCTTGACATGGAAATGAGAAAGTGTAAAATCCTGTTTTTGGTTGATTGGAAGGGTTCTGGTCATAGGAGCCCAAGGAGAATATTAATGCCCCTGTTCTCTTGAAGAGACTCTTTTCAGGCTCGGAAAAGCAGGGCATAAGGGGGGTCCTGTTACACTAACATGGTGGCTGTGCAGCACGCCACACAGGTCCCTGGAGTGCACCTAGAATGCATGCGTGACACCCCCTTTCTTAAAGGGCCCATGTTCCCTACCTATAAGTACCTCTCAGCCTAGTATTTAACGCAACTTCACACTAAGGAGATGCTTTGGCAACACGGTCTACGCTGCTAGTTGTTAGGTTCTAATCCTGTTCCCTGTCCTGCATCTGTACCGTTTGCTAACCCTGCCTGTGTTCCAGTACCTGATGTACCAGCTGCACCTGCCATTCTCGCAGCACCTGCTGTACCCGCTGCAACTACAGTACAAGCTGTGCCTGCCATACTAGCTGTGCCTGCCATTCCTTTCATACCAGTAGCACCTGTGTGCCCGCAGCACCTGACATACCTGCCATACCAGCTGCACCAGCTCTACCCGCTGTACGTGCCATGCCTGCCATACCAACCTGCACCAATCAGTCTGCAGCTGTCTACGCCAACGACGGTCCCTGCATACATCTGTGCCTGTACCAGCAACTGGGGCCAGATGTCATGGTATCTTGGCGGCTACCTACTTTCACAAGCTTAATCTCACCATCAGAGGCTCTAGTGAAGAAGAGAGAGTTGCTTCGGCAAGCCGCTTAGATTTGCAGCCAGTAGTGCGGCCCAGTGGGCGCACTCCAGCTCGCACCTGCGAGCATTACAGTGGCTACTGAGTTGTAGGCTTTATTTATCTCTTATCTGTGTTTGCGTTAGGTAGTGCATAAATGACTGGCTACTTAACTGTCTTCTTATGGTTGCAGGAAAACTTCTTCCATTATGTAGATAGCAAATTCCCACACCTTGTCTTAGCCCACTCACACAGCCAGATCAGAATATCTCACACACTACACTGATGAGGGGCAGTTATCCCAAAACGCAGTGTCTGTAGTTTGGGAGTTCTGATCTGGCACTCATCCCTTAGTCATATTAAAAGCTTGTTGGAAAGCGATTATGACTTTGAGGAGCTACTTAAAGGTGGAGCTGGAGTTCTTCCACTGCCTTACTGAATATTTCCTAGAGGAGGGATGTGGCTGTGATCTCCTACCTACTTAACTGTCTTCTTATGGTTGCAGGAAAACTTCTCTCCATAAGGTAGATAGCAAGTTCCCAGACCTAGGTTTGATTATTAACTTGTATGGGAGGAAATCTGCTGACATATGTAATTTTCTACTTAGATATTCGACACACCCAGGTTTCTACTTCATTTAGTGCAATTTTGAGGGTTTCATTGTAATGTTTAGCAATCAGTTCTGGAGAGGGCAGAAATAAAATGAGTAAAAATGATGATAACAACTGTAATGATAAGGTGCTGTGTGTTGATTGCGTGTAGATCTCTTTATGGGTGATAGGAGGGATGAATAGACTAATAGTTAATAAGAGCAGTGTAATTTCACTGATCTGTGCATTGTAAAAAATGTAACCTGTATATCTGTAGAGGGTTGGTGATATCTACCCTGGTTAATCTGCTGTTTGTTACTGCTCAAAATGTTCAGCTCATGTTCATCTGGTTGCTTGGCAGTTAGTGTTTTGTTTTTCTGCTTTGCTCACCACGCTTGCACTAGGTGTACCCAGCCCAA